>JAASFJ010000687.1:0-17145 GCA_023333755.1 Globisporangium uncinulatum
TCGTACGTTTTTCAGCACGACAACACAAGTATACACAAGTCAGCCTCCACGCGCGCGTTCGTGACCGACTCAAGCATTCCTGTTCTCCCATGGCCATCGCTCTCCTCTGATCTCAATCCAATTGAGAACTTATGGGGAGACATGGCGCGCATCGTGTACGCCGGCGGCAAGCAGTACAGCACGACTAACGAGCTCCGTGAGGCAATTTTGCGTGCATGGGATGTTATTCCGGCTGAGCGGCTCGAAAAGCTCGTGAGCTCGATGAATGATCGCTGTATGGATGTCCTGGTTAGCAAGGGAGATAAAATAGGCTACTGAGTTTGCAATACAGCCAAGCAGCGCCTGTATTCATCTCTTTGAGCGTCGTAGTGATCACATCTTGTGGTGTCCTCATAGCTCTCTCTCCCTCTCAAAAGTGATATCACACAGTATTTCGTGATGGAAAATACGTTTGAGCTCAGCAAAAGTACTGTCCAGTTTAATTGTCCGAGCTGAATCGTTTGTACCCCTTTTCGCCACAAATGGGTGAAAACTGGAAACGTTTTCACATTTTTTGGGGTGTCCTCATAGCACTGTCCAGGACTGTACTACATATAGTCATAATACATGGAGTCCAGTCACAGTACGAAAAGGTCTAGTTGTAGTACATTGGGTCTTGTCATAGTACTGAATGTCTTGTTATAGTGCATAATTTCTAGTAATAGTACTGAATGTCTTGTTTTAGTACTGAAAGTCTTGTCTCGTACTTTCGGTCAAGCATCGTACAGTGGGTTTGCCATAACGAATAAGCCCATTTTGAAAACCTGCGCAAGGGTGATAATATGTTAATTGAACATAAGATTGCCTATTTTGAGTGGGTAAAATCTGAACATTTCTCCATTTTGATTGGCCATGCAACACTTTGTTGCGACAAAGTGTTGCATGAGATACTGGAAGTGCTTCATGGGTCGTCCCCATACAATTTTCAAGTTACCCGGAAGTCGCTTCCTTTGCTCGTCACAACAGGGCGGGTGGTACGGTTAGGGTTAGCTTAGTGAAAGCAAGATATGTTGATAACCCTAACCATTATTTGAGTCAATGGAAGTGCTGCTTCCGTCCCATTCGCACTGGTGAATCAGGTCGCGATTCACTTCGCCCACACCGTCGCTCGCGCGCTAAGCGGCCATGATGACGCCCACGCAAGCGCCTGAGACCGAGGTGCTTGTGGAGGAGATTTCCAGCGCGCCGCTCGACCTCCCGCGCCGCGACGAGCGCCACCTCTCGTCCTCCGTCGTGAGCCTCTCGGTGCAGGACGATCAGTGGGCGTTCGCAGCACCGCTATCGCCGTCACACGTGCTCCCCCGCGGCTCCTTCCGCTACCTGCGGGGTGCGTGCGCTTCTACGTTTGATCTATCCCTTGGTGGTGTTGTATGGGGTAGTGGTAAAGCAGCAGCACTGACAGGAGGGTGATGGTGGTGCAGGCGCAGAGGTGGAGGGGGCAGCGTACGACTTTGCGGTCGTGACCCATCGCAAGCGCGTACTGGACGAGCCATTCGTAGACAGCTCACCTGAGAAGCAGGACGGCGCAGAAGGGCTCATCATCGAGAAGCTCGTGGCGCATGGGCTGGACGTCGACATCATCGAAGGGGACTTCAGCCGTATGGTCCGTCACAGTAAGACCAACAGCGCACAAGGTTCCAAGTACTTTGTGCTTCTCGTGCGCGGCAACGACGCAGCGCTGGGAGCGTACGGCCGGCGGCTCAAGTTCCAGACGTGGCTGCGGAGTGGGAACTCGCGGGAAGTGACGGCGCTCGTGCGTGGTGACCCGATCGCGACGCCGGCCGACCGCGTGCAGGTGATCGACCACATCATCCGCGAAGGCGCCAAGATCACGAGCGAGACGAACCCGCACGTGCACAGCGTCTTCCCTGTGCATGACCCTGTCACGAACGAATACATTCTCAAAACGTTCGTGCAGACAGTCAAGATGGAGGCCCTTTCCCACGCCTTCCTCGCTCAGATGCGCGCGCACTTTGGCGAGAAGGTCGCGTACTACTTTGCGTTCATGGACTGCTACAACAAGTCGCTCGTGCCGATCGCAGCGCTCGGTGTGCTGCTCACGAGTGTGCGGGGCGTGCTCGGCACGGCGATGTACATGCGTGCGCTCGTGGGCTGGGCCGTGCTCGTCTCGGTCGTCTGGAGCTACTGGGTGCTCAAGAAGTGGTCGCGCCGCAACAGCGAGCTCAACGTCGAGTGGGCCACGAACCTCGAGACGAAGGCGATCGTGTACAAGAACCCCAAGTTCCGTGGCGAGAGCTATGTGAACCCCGTCACCGGTCTCCCGGACCAGTCGTACCCGAGCTGGAAGCGGTACCCCAAGTACGTGGCGGTCGCACTCTTCATGGTGCTCCAGATCTCCATCATGATGCTCGTGATCGCGTGCTGGATCACCGTGTTTGAGATCCTCCAAGTACGGTACCCGGCCAAAGGCGCGTTCTCCGCGCAGTGGTTCTACATCCTCGGTGGCGGCGTCTGCTACGGGCTCTTTGTGGACGTTGTCCAGTGGAACTTGATCGTGACGAAAGCGGCGCGTGCGTTCACCGAGTGGGAGAACTGGAAGACGATCGAGCAGTTCGACAAGTCGCTCGTGCGCAAGCTCTTCCTCATGGACTTTCTCAACTACTACACGTGGTTCTTCCTCCTCGCGTTCGTGTACGTGATCCCAGGCGCGGGCGACCGCATCACCAACTTCCTCAACTCGCTCCTGTGGCACGACCCGTCCAACTGCTGCTTTGGACCGTACTTGGACGCAGCTGGCGGCAACGGAGGCTACTGCCGGGCGTGTCCGCCGTCGTGGCACGTGCTCGTCGAGAGCGACGCGTACGAGACGCGATGTGTGCCGTGCCAGGGGTACGTGACGTTCGACATCAACCACCTCGACCTCGAGAAGCTCTTTGTGACGCCGATTGTCGTCACGCAAGGCCTGAATCTGCTCTTTGCAGTGCTCTTGCCGTGGCTCCACCGGCGGCACCACGAAGAGAAGCTCCGCGCGACCGACAAGAAGGCGATGGAGATCGTCAAGGCCAAGGGCGAGCGCCAAATCCTCGCCGACATGGCGTACCGGGACGAGTACGCGCAGCTCACGAACCTGTCGAAAGCGCGCTTCTTTGCGAACGACGACGCAGACATGGAGCGCTTGAACGCCAAGGCGCGCGCGATCCTCTTTGAGGCGGAGCAGGACGACTACGACCCGTACGGCGACTACCACGACGCGACCGTCCAGTTTGGCTTCGTCGTCATGTTCTCCATGCTATGGCCGCTCATGCCGGCTGCGTGCCTGCTCGTCAACGCGCTCAAGATGCGCGGCGACGGCTTTCGGCTCTGCCGCACCACGAAGCGGCCGTTTCCACGCAAAGCCGGCGGCATTGGCGAGTGGAAGCACGTGCTCCACGTGCTCGCGTGCGTCGGCGTGATCGTCAACGTCGGGCTCGTCTTTGTCTCGACCGGCGCAATCGAGTTCTTCTCGCCCACGTGCTCGCAGCGCCTCACACGCGCGCTCGGGAACGACTTGGCGCACTTCCGCTTTGGTCCGGACTTTGCGTGCTACTCGATGACGACCCGCGTCGTCATGATCCTCGTCTGCGAGCACCTCTTGCTCGCGTGCATTTGGGTCTTCTGGAAGCTCATGCGGAGCGTGCCGCCGAAAGTCGAGCTTGAGCTGCTCAAGCAGGAGTACGCGTTCAAGTGCAAGCTGTACAAGCAGACAGCACAGGTGGCCGCGCACAAGAGCGGAGACGCGGGCTCGGACGTAACGCGCTCGCCACCACGTGGGACGAGTCTGGCACAGCAGCAGCAGAAACGGGCGCTCAACGCTGCAGTGACAAAGAGTCCAGTGGGTTGGTCTACGAACGCAGCCACGACGCCAGGCGGGAGCCAGGCGCATCCTGGTGCGTCGCCTGCGCGGCCGTCTCGAGGCTTCGCAGCAGCGTCGACGCCGGTTCGAGTGGTAGCAGCCGCAGCGTTGGCGCGACAACAGAAGAAGACGCGCGAGAACGGTGGTGCGTCACAGGAGGAGCTGGCGCCGCTGCTGAGCTCCAAGTCGCTCGCGCAAAAGTGGGAGGCGGCCAAGTCAACATCGACGACCAGCAACAATGACGACGAGTCGACCAAGTAACGAGTCAGTATTGGACACGCAACGCGGCTACCATGAAGCGAAACGTGTGCTCACACTGGGCCTTATCTGGCGGGGTACTGTTGTGTGTCGCCACAGAAGTGGCAGAGCGTGAGTCAGAGAGAGCGAGAACGAGCAGCTCCAGCAGACGTAGTGAATATGAGGAGCGCTTCTCGTTCGTCGATCCTAACGTCGCATTTTCCGGTCGGACGCTCTCGCCACAGTGGCCACCATTATCAATGATTTTGTGAGGACTCTCCACAGAACTAAACCCGAAACCCTGAAACCAAGCTACTTTTGCCAGGTCTCTAAACTGTGATACAATTAGGGTTTAGGGTGCTAACTTTAGTGTAAAAACATTTTGACTGAGCATTGGTGTCACAAACTCGACTTTGGATTTTGGTGATGATCTTCGGTTTAGCTTGAAAGAAGATGCTTGGGATACACTCCGCGACAAGTAATTAGTGCTACCACGGTTTTGACTGCCACACCGTCAGTTTTACGAGTTGAGCAACGCTATTTGGATATGTTGATCTCACAGCAATTTGTCACAGGATAAGCAAAATTGCATGTAATAAGGAGCACTTTCAACATCACTCACCATACAAATCCCCTGATAAGCAGGGCGACAAATTAATAGTGCCAAAAACCATACTGAAATCAAGTACAGTATTTGTACATAAGTGAAGTGAGTTGCGTGGAGGCTTTTGGAGTGGCCATTCTGCAATGGGTCGCGGCCCGACCGTCGCAGATTTGGAGCGCGGACGCATCCGTGGTCTGTACGAAGCTGGGTGGAAGGTGTGCGCAACAGCACGGCACGTTGGGCGAGCGCACACAACGGTGGAGAGGGTCGTGAACGCGCACAAGAACGGGAGCGAGAGCAAGAGAAGAGGACCAGCTCCATCGCTCAGTGAGCGCCAAGTTCGTCATGCCATTCGCGTTGCCGCCAAGGGGGAGCTCTCGGCAGTGCAAGTCAAGGACAAGGTCGGAGTGGAGGTGTCGACGCGCACCTTGCAGCGTGTGCTGAAGCGCGTCGACTGGTGGCAGTACCGCAAAATGCAGCAGACACTCTCCCTCAGCGATCAGCACAAAGCTGCCCGGCTCGACTGGGCAAAGCGCATAATCTCGGCAGGGGGCGTCTGGAGTGACGTTGTGTCCTCTGGCGAGAAGCGCTTCACTCTGGACGGTCCCGACGGCTGGTGTCACTACTGACGGGATGTTCGGCTGCCGCCGCGTGCGACTGTGCGGCGGCAAAATGGAGGTGGCGGCGTCATGGTGCGGGGGGCTTTCTGCTTGCGCGCCCGGTCAAAGCTCGCAGTGCTCCGCGGCTCGCAAGACTCCGAGGCGTACATTGCGACGGTTTCAGACTACCTCCTGCCGTTTGCTAATCTGCACTACGGGCTCGACTACATCTACTAACAAGACAACGCGAGCAGACACAAGTCGCGAAAGACGATGGAGTTCTTTCGAGAGCACGGCGTGAACCTGCTTGACTGGCCCGCGAGATCTCCCGATCTTAACCCTATTGAAAATCAGTGGGCTCATCTTGCGAGGGTGGTGTACGGTAATTGCAATTGCAAGCAGTACGCGACTGTCGCTGACCTCACAGCAGCAGTGCTTACTACTTGGGATGGCATTGACGACAGCGTGCTTGCTGCTCTCGTTGGTTCGATATCTGAGCGCTGCATAGAAGTGATTGAGAAACATGGCAATAAAACTCACTACTGAATATACTTGATTTCAGTATGCTTTTTTGGCACTATTAATTTGTCGCCCTGCTTATCAGGGGATTTGTATGGTGAGTGGTGTTGAAAGTGCTTCTTTTTACATGCAATTTTGCTTATCCTGTGACAAATTGCTGTGAGATCAACATATCCAAACAGCGTCGCTCAACTCGTAAAACTGACGGCGTGGTAGTCAAAACCGTGGTAGCACTAATTACTTGTCGCGGAGTGTAGCTAGGGTCTAGGGTTTAGGGTTTAGGAGACTGGAACTAAATGGTTATGTAACTAGGGTACGAGGGTACATCATTTTGGGTAACCACGCGATGTGATTGGTTGGTTTGGACTAATCACACCGTGGTTACGGTGGGGTACGCGGTGACATTGTACGATTATGATATGAACCCCTCATGTGTCCTCAGCCTGGATGGTGTGCGCTTGTTGCTTACTCAGGTTGCGTCCTTTGGTTCAAAATTCACGTAAGCGAGCGAACATTCCAAACGCGTCGTCCGTTACTCAAGAATGCGACCACGAACAACAGGAGGAAAGGTGCAGCGACGACTGACGGCACAAATCCATAAATGCCGTCATTGCAGCGTCGACTGACGGCACTTGCTTCTACTGTGTGTTGTCACTCCGAGAGGCAATCTCGAGAGTGTCGAGGGTGAATGTCATGGTCCGGATACTGAACAGCAGTCAGCCAATCACGTCGAGGTAGTCAGAACGTCAACTGTTCAGTCAGAAGACGGAGCAGACAGTGGTGTAAAAGTGCCTCGTAATTACTGGTGCCACAATCTGCACCCACTGCTGCCCCCTGCGGCAGCCAGCATAACGACATGCTCTATTTTCCGACACTTCACTTTCGAACCCGCCGCCTGAAGTCATCACGTTCTCCAGCTCCGCTTCTCTGCCCTTCTCGGTTCTTCCACCCCTTTCTTCAGAAAATGTCACGCCCGCCTGTGCAGACGCGCGGTGGCGGCTACGGCCTCGACGCGGAGCTAGCTCGCCGCGCGGCTGAGCGGTACGACTACGACATGGAGGACGCAGCGCGCGACTGGGTCGAAGCGGTCGCGCAAAAGCCCATTGGCGAGGACTTTGGTGAAGGCCTGCGCGACGGCGTTGTGCTCTGCGCGGTCGTAAATGCGATCCACCCGGGCGTCGTCCCGCGCGTGGAGACCACGTCGAAAACGCCGTTCAAGCTCATGGAGAATGTCTCGTCCTTTTTGCGCGCATGCCGCAAGATTGGCGTGAACGAGTTCGACCTCTTTGAGACCGTCGACCTCTTTGAGCTCAAGGACCTCGGTACGTGTGTGTGTGGTTGTGGGAGTGTATTAAGAGAATGAGAGCTGACGATGTTGTGAATGGCGCCGACAGGTCACGTGGTGCGCTGCATCCACGCGCTCGGCCGCGCTGTCCAGAAGAACTACCCGGACTTCACGGGTCCGACGCTCGGCGTGAAGGAGGCCGTGAAGAACGAGCGCACGTTCACTGAGGAGAAGCTGAACGAAGCGCGCAATGCGCCGGTGCTTGCGAATCTCGGCAGTCTGCGTACGATGGCGCGCTTGGACGTCGCGCGCACGAACAGCGTCACGTTCGGTGCCGAGGCGCAGACGAGCTTCCACCGCGCACCGCCGCCGCCACCGCCGCCGTCGGACGAGAAAATCGAGTTCGTGTCGCAGGTGCGGGCGGGCAAGGCGCACTTTGAGCCGACGTCGCTCATGTACAAGCCCGAGCGGACAGTCGCGGAACGCTTCGGTGACCTCACGCCGTCGCCGTCTAAACCCAAACTCACGCCCGAGAACAGCGAGAACGTCGCGGAGCTTGCGAACGCAATAGCGCAGGTGGCGCTGGACACGGCGCCGGTCGTGTCGTCGCTCCCAGGGCTGAGCCCAACGAAGGTGCCGACTGGACCGACCGCAGAGGAAGAGGCACAAGAGTGGATCGAGAGCGTCGTGGGCGAGAAGTTCCTCGCGAGCTTTGGCGACAGTCTCAAGGACGGCGTGCTGCTGTGCCACCTCGTGAACAAGATCCGGCCAGGGCTCATCCCGCGCATCCAGACGTCGCCCATGCCGTTCAAGCAGATGGAGAACATCACATCGTTCCTGCGCGCGTGCCGGACGATCGGCGTGGCGGAGTTCGACCTCTTTGAGACGGTCGACCTCTTTGAGCTCAAGAACGTGCCGCTTGTCGTCAAGTGCGTCCACGCGCTCGGCCGCGCAGTGCAAAAGCACGTGCCGGAGTTCGACGGCCCGACGCTCGGCGCCAAGATTGCGACGACAAACAAGCGCTCGTTCTCCCCGGCGCAAATGAAGGAGGCGGCGGCCGCGGTGCCGATTCTCGCGCACGGCAGCAGCCGGATCATGGAGCGCAGGCCGTTCGACCGCTCGGCGTCCATCACGTTTGCATACGACGCGGGCGTCCGTGGACTCGAGAGTTCCGCCGCCACCCAAACGACAACGACAGTTGCCGTCAGTACGAAGCCAGCGCCTGTCGTGGAGGCGGTGGCAGAGGAGGCGGAGGAAGTGGTCAGCACCAGCGTCAAGCCCTCGAACCTCCCCAAGTCTGTCTTCTCGTCGGCTGCGCTGCCGACCCGCACGCACTGGAGCTAGAAGCCGACGCGTGCCGGCCCACGCGTGTTCATCGCTTCATGTCCCCAGTGCGTTCGTTTCGAGAGAGAGCGAGAGAGAAAGAGTGACACCAGCCGCAGCAGCACCAGCTCCGCCCCATTCGTCTGCCAGTCCGTTCTCCCACTTCCGTCGCCATTCCTCCCCCACTATTTGAACCAAGCGGCGAGAACTTCCATCCATCCACCCACTTACAGCAACCTCCTCCTCCACCACACACAAACTTCTCTTCATCTCTAACTCAGTTGTTGTGTTGTTGTTCATCTACACTTTGTATTACGCCGGCCTTCCTCAGGTACACAATGGCGCGTCCGGCCAGTCATTCAGCTGCTGCCCAGTACTCCAGCGACTGATGTCAGCACCTCTCCACACGGAATGTCGAGGCGCAGGTCGCACAGGTCGTCGCCGCGCGTCGGTCCCAAGTTCACGATCGCAATCGGCAGCTTCCGGTCGCGCGCGCGGTTCAGCAGCCGCATGGCCGAGAAGACCTGGAGCGACGAGCCCACGACGAGCAGCGCAGCTGCGTCCTCCACATGTGCGAACGACTGTGTCTTGGTCGTCACTGGCATGTTCTCACCAAAGAACACGACCCTGTCCATAATTTACGACACGCCAGTCAGCCACACACGCACATGGCCGTACCCACATACCTACTCACGCATTCAGAAGCGAAGACAACCGGCAACGCACTTGGGCTTGAGCATGCCGCCACACGCCTCGCAGCACGGGTACTCGAACGTGTCGTAGTTCCACGTGACCTCAACGTCGCCATCTGGGTTCACGACGCTGGACGCAACGTCGCCGGCGTCTCGGCCTGGGTTCGCGCCCGCCCAACGCGCCACCGACGGATTGAGCTCAGCAAGCACACGCTGCAGAGCCTCGCGAGAGGTCACACGGCGGCACGCAACACACTCGACCTCGTGTAGGCTGCCGTGCAGCTCGAGCACGCCACGCGCGCCGCCTTTCGCGTGCAGCCCGTCCACATTCTGTGTCATGAGAGCGGCCACCGCGTGGCCGCGCTGGAGGCTCGCGAGCGCCTCGTGTGAGGCATTCGGCGCCGCACGCTGGATCTTGGGCCAGCCGAGGAAGCTGCGCGCCCAGTAGCGCTGGCGAAACGTGTGCGCACCGACAAACTCCTGGTAACGCAGCGGCGTGAAGCCGCGGTTGCGCACGTACACGCCACTTGGACCACGGTAATCGGGGATGCCCGAGTCAGTAGATACGCCGGCGCCTGTGAGTACAGCAGTTCGGCCGCCAGCGGCTTCGAGGAACCGCTGGAGCTGGACAGCAGCGGCGGCAGAAGCGATACGTTGCGGCGCGAGCGCGGACTGCATGTGGTTTCCTTGTCTCGTGGTTTTGGAGGAATGAAGGTGGAGTGGGCAGAAGTTGCAGTGGAAATCGCTCGTGTTCGAGAGGTTTTTCAAAAACGAGCCGAATCACCCAAACAAAATTCTGTTCTTAACGGCTTAAGTTCTATAGTGGGATTAATAAACGGCTTAACTTGTACACTGGGATTTCGAAAAGGCTTCAGTTTTATATTGGGCAATGGTAGCATTGTACGTGTTACTTTTATGCGATTGGGTAATGGCTTAGCTTTTATATTGGGTGTGATGTACCGTAATTTAGGTAGTGAACAAGCCACACCATTTTAGAGACGTTACTTTTGACGAACAAAACAGGTACTATTCCAGGATGTCCCATAAGAAAGAATACCTAATTTAGGTAACTTTACCTCACAGTTCCAACAGTCTATCTGGTTTTTTCAGAGACTTTCGACTGGACAGTCTGTTAATTTACCTGTTTTTAAATCCTATTTTTAAATTTGGATGTTTAAAAAAACAGCAGATTTCACAAAATCACTGTTTTTTAACCCATCCTACTACCAAGTAGTTAACAGATCGTGCATCTTGTATAATACAGGATACACTCACCATTCACACTAGTGCACGCCAAAAATGGGTACAAATGATAATGTGGTACAAGGGAAACAGAAACAGAGGTATTTATTTCGCGAGGAAAATGTTTGGTCAAGCCAAAATGCTCACATGAAGTGAAATCACAGAGCTTTCACCTCGTGCTGCGCCTCGGGGAACACACACAGCGACAGCACAGAATCTCTACGATAACGTAGTAGGAAGCGAAGCCACTCAAATGCCAGATCACTCATTCGGACTGGCTCGGCTACTTGAGTTAGCGACGCCGAAGACAAAGTTTATGTTATGATGCCTTCCTTCTGCACAACAAAATCGTAAACAATGTGAGAGCGCTGCCACGATCAGCTGCCTACTATTTGCTACATCCTCCAGGCTTTTGCACTTGGTTCATGCGCTTCGCACGGTACCATAGTACATTCGATCAATCGGGAGCTAACCCAGTAATCCTTAAGGCTGTCGTAGTGCTTTAAACGACATGCTTTTTCTACCCGATAAGGTAGACTCACGTCGTTCACTCATGTACGATTTACTAGTACTCCCCAAACTTCCTGCGGATAGCGTTCTGCGCAAGACAACTGAAGCCAGCATTAGAGTAGTCACGTTTTACTGCTGTGCTAAATTGTGTGTGTTTTTGTTGAGGATACTAATTATGAGTGGTGTGCACTAGTGAGAATGGTGAGTGTATCGATATTTTTAAAGTTTGTATGTAGTAGAAATCAGGCAGAGGGAGCTTCAAGAACTGATTCCTACATTTGCATTTCCATCCTGTATATTTGGTAATTTATTTCGGATATATAGAAGAAGAAATTGATTTTTATGACGTTCAAAGCAGAATCATTCAATCATTCAAGATATCAAATCAACTGTTCCGGAATCGTCCGAAGCCGGTCCACTTTATGTGCACACCATCCTTGCAATCATTGATGACGAGAGGCAGACATCCAACTTTTGGTCACTGCGAGTCGATTGACCAATAAGACGCTAGCTAAACAGGAGCCAGACGCCAAAGAGAGCCCACTCATCACCACACACAAGCACACTCACAATCACACTCAAGCAAGGCAAGATTTCGAACACCACCGATTGAGGACACACAATTAAATCAACGCCCAACATCGGAAGCACATGTAACGAGCGCGCACAGCACTCACACTCGCAGCACGAGCACACCATGCACAGCACACACACTCGCATCACTCACACTCGTACCACTCAAACTCGCAGCACTCAAACTCGCAGCAGTCACAATTCGCACCACTCACACTCTCAGCACTAAAACTCGCATCACTCAAACTTGTGTGGTAAAGTGGACGCCAAAATTCTCTCGTTTTTGGCACTGTCTCAGCTGACACGACAAAGATCGGCTAAGTGTGGCGAACTTTGGAGTTAAATCCGGCGATCTGCGACTTGTGGCGGTTTGGTGATGTCATTAAGGTCCAGGATGGGAAATGGGTGACGTCACGGGAATGATTGGTCACCGTCAACGCACCATGAGGAAATTTAGTATCGGAATTTACATTAGGAAAGTGCTTAACGGTGGATTCAGTCCGATTTTGCTTTGTTCTTCAGAGTGCTCCGAGAGCCCGATCGCCGCGCACCCGCAGCGCTCAAGCTCACGCGTTCGCGCGACTCAACACAATCAACTCCGTGCCCGAAAGGACCTCACGTAAAACCCGCTGCGACGAAGAGGATCGATCGATCCTGCGAAGAGGACGTGTGGTCGAAAGCGAGACACGTTTGGGTCCCGCCCATACACACAAGAGGGAGCCGCGGTCGAAACCGGGGACACATTTGGATCCAGCCCGAGCACAAGAGGTCAAGAACGCACGAAGTGCCTGCAGAGCGACCGCGGACATCACCGCGCCTGCATCCCACCCGGCCGATCAGATGGAAGCATCTCCGATCGATCAAGCCAGCACGCACCAGCGTGCAAGGACACGTCTCACCACGCCGGTAGAGTGAGCAGGCATTGACGCCAGCCCGATCTACGCCTGATGCTTCGGTACTCGACCCATAGGAGAAGTTTTGTTGTGTGTAATACCACAACTGGTGCCCCGACCCGGGAACTGAAGGTCCCGAGATGGTGTCCAAGGTGTGCGGAAGCCATGCTGTCAAATAGTCCACGGGAAAACCCGCGAATGGCCGCTTAGCAAGCGGTACCAAGCCTCTCATCGCTGTCCTCAGTCAGGGATCCGACCAAGGGAGCGATCCCGATGATGAAGTTGTCCAAATCGAGGGGTCCCCGATTATTGTTGAGGTTACAGAGATCAACGTTGAAGGCGAAGAGAAGAAGGAAGGAGAAGAAGGCAGGTTTGACGACGGCTTGGACGAGAACGACTACCCGATCGTTCTCGACGACCCGCCGGATCTGAGCTTGGATGTGGAGATGAAGTCGTCACCGGCGACCCCCGTCGTGGAGCCCGTGAAGACGAGTGCGTCGAGCGCAATTGACCGGTATCATGCGACGGTGGCGTGTCTCAACACGCTGCCGCTGCGCATCGACACAAGCGACGGCGCAGATGCCGAGTTCGCACGTCTGCTGGAGCACAACAGCTTCTTCCGCCAAATGCGTATTCGGCGCTACACACTAACCGATCGCGTGTTCGATCCGCGGCTGGTTACCCTGGCCTCGCGTGACTCGATGCTCGACGGGGTCGTAAAGGAGTTCATTTCCGCTGGCTAGGTCCCGAAGAACACGACCTGTGTCGAGCTCGTGTCGATCCGCACTGAGGCGATCGTTGCCACAGGCGATGTCGCTCTGCACCTGCTCCGTCGCGTGATCGATGATCGCAAGGCGTACGAAGCAGCCCAAAGGGGCGATCCTGCATACGCGATCCTGCTAAAAATTGAGGAAGTGCAAGTTCAAGCGCTGTCGACGGCGAAAGAACTGATCACCAAGACGACCGGCCTGAACGTCGACGAGCTGCGCAAGCTGAGGGATAACGCTGGCGTGAAGGACGAGGTGGTCTGCCGACTCGAAGCGACGCTGGAGGGTGTTGCGGCGAAGGATGACGTAGCGGCGAAAAGCAGCGTCCGGGCGGCGGGCCCGTCGGCCGATCGCGTGAAGGCCGAGCCGGTGGTCGCGAAGCCCGAGCCGATCAACGACGCCATCACGGACCACGTCTCGGACATCTTCGACAACTACGTGCCGCCAATGGCGTCCGCAGTCGCTGCGACCCACATCCGCGATCAAAGTGAGGCGAAGGCGAATGCGTGGCTGAGTAAGGTGAAGGTCGCCTTTCGCAGCGATGGACTCTCGGCCGACGAGATGTGCATGACGATACCTGAACTGCTGTCCGGTCCCGCTAAGAACTGGTACCGTCCACTGCCAAGAGCAACGCGGTCGACGTGGGCGAACTTGCCCTCGATGTTCATGGCAGAGTTCTGTGGAGACGACGTGTCAGCGGCACGCAAGTACTACGACTTGCCCCACGCGTCGACCGAAGATGCGCTCGACTACACATACCGCTTGAGCGTGCAAGCCACCGCCGCCAAACTAGACTACTCGGTTATGGTGAAGATGGCGAAAGAACATGTCGATCACTACATTGACACCGTCCAAGACGAAGAACTTGCGAGCACGTTGATCCCGCTGTGCATCACCCAACAGAGTCAGCTGCGATCGGTGCTCACGTCGATCCGCCGGAGCAACCAGCGGGAGAAGGTCGAACACGAGTCCGCCAAAGCGGAGCTGCCAAGATGGGAGAAGCCCGATCGAACGGCCCGCAAGAGGCCGAGTCGAAGCGTGTACGCCATTCGCCGTACGCCGCGCGCGATACCGATCGACCGGAAGGTCGAGCGGGATTGACGATGACCCGTCGGACTCCTAGGACTCCTCCGACTCCGAGTGTTCCTGTGACGACGACGCCGCCGGCGGGAAGGGGGTCTCCAAGGGTGGGACCCGCCCTGACGTTGCCGACCACTCGATCGAGTCGATAACCAAGGTCTTCGCTGCTCTCGGAGCCCAGGTGTCCGTGGACAGCATGCGCGTCGAGAAGGATGTGGTCAAGAAGCCGTGCACGCACTGCGGATCGGAAAAGCACCAACGTCTGGACTGCTGGCGATGCCTCACCTGCGAGGCCTGCGGCATGAGCGGGCACCCGACTGATCGCTGCTTCCAGAGGTGCAAGAGCTGCAGTCAGGTGCACGAGCACAGCGAATGCGTGCTGGAGTCGCTCGCGAACGAGCTCCACAAGTGGTACACCCCGTCGCGCCACGCTGGGATCCTGCCAGAACCGATGGAGAAATGATTAAACTAGGTCGCTCGCTAATTCGGCAGTTAGTGCGCAATGAGTGACTGCCAGTCTGTGTCTACGCTTTCGTCGAAGAGCCAGCAGACAAGGACATGAACAACCATAAACAGAATATTCACGTATGTTTGGCTGAAGATCGGATCTCTGTCAAATGGACGACAGTACCGGCGAACGAATATCGCCGGCGCTCTGTTGTCCAACGTCTCGTGTTGAAGCATGGCAAGCGGCGCGGGTAGATCTCGAGTCACAAAACGGTGGTCGAGTCAGGAGAGGCAAGCAATGTTTGAACTCGACGGAACACTACACTAACGCGCGGTGCTCGAGCACGACGTGGTGTTGAACGGGCAGCAGATAACGCGATACTGACCCACGAGTCGATTGTTCAAAAGCAAAGGGCTGAGTGGTCGTGGAAAGTACAAGTGGCGACTTCTATGCAGTGAACCGAGCACTGTGCTGAGTCGTGTGGGCTGGTGTAGTGTTGCGCAAGGCGGCGCGGCTCTCGGTTTTCGAGCGCGGGACTGGCAGCATTGAACAGTCGGGGTGCTCGTGTACGAGACGCGACGTTGAGATGCGTGGTACCGGCGTCCTCTTGGACAGAGTGCGAGCGTGGATGCTGGCCGTATGCTAGTCTGGCAACAGGAGCGTGGGCTGGGAGCCCAGTTGACGAATGCGTGATGTGCGACGTGTTGACACCCATGCGTTTGATTTAGCGGTGAGTTGTGTGTTGGCTGTGATGGTGACGCGCAAATCGACACGACGCGAGGTAAGAAGTCAAGCCGCAGCCGGTGAGTTGTTGCGAAGCAGCTCGATGAAAGCGTACCCGTTGGGGATGCGAGAAGCAGCGCGCGTCAAGCAGCGCGAAGCTACCTGCTACAACGGAAGGCGATCCTGAGAAACAGTGGGGAGGAGTGGCGGGAAGCTGCTCCTGTCGTCACGAACATGAGTACGAGTCGAGCAGAAGCCATTGCTCCAGAGCCTGGTGATGACAGCGATGTTCATGCGAAGCCAGCGTGCGGGCAAGGGAGGCGAGCGCCAGAGACGACAGACGCACCTGCGTAAACGAGAGTTGCTATTGAACGTGTCGTCGCAGCCCCGGCGTATGTTTGAGTCGAACTGCAGAAGGCAGTGGGCAGGGAGCGTGTCGACGACGTCAAGAACCCGTCGCCACACCCGACCGAGCGTCCGATTTGCGGCGGATTCGAGTATGGTCGAGCTGGGGACGACTCGAACGTGAGAGGGGGGTTAAAATCGGCGGCTTTTGTGAGTCCGGACTAGTGTCGGACCAGGACCAAGACAAGCGCTCTGGAGAGCGCCGCTGGATGGGGGAGCACACTCCTCGGCACGATGGACTACGAGAACCTCACGAGCCAGAGGGCGAAGCGTCGCGCAACTTGAGGAGTCGCGTCAACCCAGCGGTCCGGAGCTCGAGCGAAAGAGAGCTCACGGCGATGAGCTCGGCAGAGGCTCCACGCATCACTTTTAAAGTTGCCAAGCAGAGCATAAGTTGGAGTTACACTGCGTAACAAAAAGTAAGTGCAAAGTTTATTTTCTGTGTTGTGAGCTGAGTTTTGCGAATCAGCTGATCCTGTTTAGATATGTGATTCCTGCTGAGAAGAGCTATCGAATGCACCCAACACTGGCTCGAACCGAGCTGTCAGCGATTTACTTCCCATACAAACGTCCATATTAACCTGGTGGACAAAACGATAGTGCACGCAGTGACGATACAAAAATCAAGATAGTATTTCTGCGTTTTAGCGATTTGACTGGCTGGAAGTCGCTCAAGCGAGCTAAAGCTGACTGTAGCGCTTTTAGAAGACAATGTCATGGACAGGATGACCTCCGGCAGCACTTGGTTTGCTTTACGTGTCGAGCGCGCGCCCCGCTTATAAGTGTACACGCGCTCACAAGCCTCCGAAAACGGGGTGCGGTGGTGTCAGTCGTTTTTTTGCCATTTTCCGATACATTAACGGTCAAAATGGCCGTTGTCAAAACCACCACCTTCTCCGACAACATAACACCTAGACAGCGTGCAAGGCACACGTCAGACCTACATAGACTACTCGGGAGAGTAAGCACTTCACGTGTGTGAGCTTCATAGGTGTGTACTAGCTTGCTACAGCGCAGTTTGCGTGCTTTTTGAGGAATTGTGTGGTCGTACACAGCTTCAGCAATTATTATATCTTGATTTCTGTATGTATTTTTTGGCACTAATTTTTTGTCCGCCCCCAAATGCCTATATTTGTAACGGGGTCACCGTACACACCCGAGTAGGTACGTTCCTAGTTCTAATTGGGAGCGTCCCTATACGGACATCCCTAAGATTTTCTCCCTTATGTAGTCGGAAACCTCCTATTGGCTGAAGGAATGGTCCCTTTTGCCAATCATGAGTCTCCCTCTAATGGGTGGCTCTGAGTAGCCTTAGAATCCCTTGATTTCATCACTAGTTTAAAAACCAAAACA
>JAASFJ010000688.1:0-17140 GCA_023333755.1 Globisporangium uncinulatum
GCCAATCAAACAGCCACCACAATTTGTGGTCCACAAAAGCGCAGCTCCATAAGCTCCAACGAAGGCGGTGCTTGCTCGCGTTGCATCTCCCCGTCCGTCCTGCCCACTGCACGACTGCCACCAGCGCCACCACCAACATGGCTGAGAGCAGAGAAGAAACACACCCAGAGTATCTAGCGCGGTTCTGGGCTGCCCACGCATCCTCGTTCATGCGCTGGTTCCTCGCGCTGCCGTACGCCGGACAGGTCGCGCTCGTGCGCAACGCGAGCCCCGACATCCCTGTTCAGTACGAGCTCAATGCGGCGCGGCCGCCTGCGACGCAGTTCCTCGCGCCCGACGTGACGCTCAAAGCGCTGCTGGAGGAGAACGGCAAAGTGCTGCTGCGCATGATGAACGCGCGTGCGAGCCGTGCCGACGACTGCACGCGCCAGGACCTCGTCTACTTGCGTGCACTGCGTGCTGAGAACAAAATGCCGACGTTCTCAGGTGAGACGTTCCGCCACGTCTCGCTCGCATTCGTAGACCCGCAGGACCCAGAGCAGAACGTGCAGTCGCTGCTGCCGTCTGCATCTGCAGACGTGCTCGCTGAGAAGCGCGCGCTGATTGCGCAAGGCAAGCTCATCGAGGCGGACGTGTGGCTCACGCTGCAGATGCGCCAGCAGGTTGTCTACGCTATGCTCACGAACGTTGCGCACACGTTCGAGAGCATGTTTCTGAAGCAGACAATGGTCGGAGAAGTCACGGCCGGCGAGCTCGGCTGTCGCTTCTGCGGCGCTACGACGCGGCAAGAGACCAGCGACGATAGTGGGGCGAGCACACGTCTGCTGCGCTGTGCGTGCGAAGCAGCGTACTACTGCTGCAAAGAGCACCAGGTGGAGGACTGGAGCAACCACAAAGCCAGCT
Source organism: Globisporangium uncinulatum (assembly GCA_023333755.1). Taxonomy (NCBI): domain Eukaryota; phylum Oomycota; class Peronosporomycetes; order Pythiales; family Pythiaceae; genus Globisporangium; species Globisporangium uncinulatum. The sequence goes on from JAASFJ010000688.1 coordinate 904, forward strand.
GCAAGACGATCCGCAACGAGCGGAGCAAGGCGGCAGCGGCTGCGTCCGCCAGCGACGCTGCGATCTAACGGAATAGAAAGACAACCCCAAGCTAGCGTGGAGGACAGCAGTGCCTGGTCTATTGTACAAGCGGATACGTTGCCACCAAGCCCACGACAGCATTCGTGTCGGCTCCAGCAACGCTCGGGTACAGTTCAGTACAGTCGCGCGTGACGACACCGCCGAGCTTCCGTCGGCTCGGCACTTGTGTCGCAATCTGTCCCAACTCGTTGTTCCAGGTACAATACTGTTGCTGGACGACGTAGACCGCACACGAAGTCACAGCACCGAGAAGGTGTTCCGGTCCGAGTCGTAGTCGCCATCGTCGTTATCGTCATTGCCATTGTCGTCCTCTTCAATCGTGTCGAGGTGCTGGTTGCGCTTGCCATGCACGTAGTTGAGCTCGCGGTACTTGCGCAAGCGGGCGAGGTACTCGTCAAAGACGTCGTACCAGGTCGTGAGCTGTTCCTCCGTCTGTGCAGCGAGGTAGAGGACGCGCCCGGCAGCGAGTCGCACTGTGAGCCCGTGTTTCTTTCCTTTAAAATACTGGACGTCCACGACGAGCTCGCACCGCCGCACTCGTGACTGCTCGCAGCTGTCCTTGCGGTACGAGAGGAAGCCGCCTTGGAACACAAAGTACCGGCGGCGCCACGTCTTGAGGCGCTCGCCACGCTTAGCGAGGTAGCCCACTGCGTGGCCGTCGAGCGCGACGACGCTGCCGTCTTTGATGCCGAGGCCCATGGTTGCGTCGGACCAGTCGCGTCAATCGTCGGTGGTTGACGAGTGGCTGGTCGGTAGGTACGGTATGTCGGACAGAGCGGTCGAATCAAACACAAGGGCTCGTTTGGTTCTCGTCTGGTTCGTGCGTGTCTCCTTCGTCGAGAGAGCGAGAGAGCGAGAGAGTGAGAGAGGGAGAGAGGGCCAAGGCTGTGTCCCGAGTCGGGTGGGAAGGTGGATACTCACTGGCTGGCGAGTTGGGAAATGAGTCGGCGACCGGCTGGTATGTATGTAGTGGCTCTGAACGAGGTATAAGAGAGCACCACCGGGTGCGGTAGAGCGGAACATTGTGGTGGACAATAGCTGCGGGTTCCACCCAAGCCGAACGGAGCGCTACGTCACCACTGCTCAAAGCCTCCACGATCCTTTTGAGACGATTGGGGGCTGGTCAGCGCAATGGCCGGCGCACAGGCAGTAGTAATGTGCAAACCCTCGGCCACTCGAACCCGACTTTGAGTGAACGGATGCCGCTCCTCACTTCAGAGAGACATTCGCCCAACTGTGGCGCGTACAGCGATGAATGAAGTACAGTACGTACAGTACCAGTCCAGTGGTGGCAGGAGCGAGAGCGCCAACCACGCGAAAGAAACCAGTCAGGCTCTTGACTCGACATGACCAGCAGCAGGACGCAAGAACACCACGGACGTTGTCGAAGACGCCGACGCCAGTGAAGCGTGAGTCGGTCGACAGACAGTGCTGAAACCAAGTCGACCAAAGGAGCGCGTAGGGAGCAAATGCAGTGGGCTCTCAGTACGAACGCGAACCTGAGGTGTACAGTAGCGTCGGAGAGACGGATCGCTTCACGAGCGAGTTTCAAGCGCGCCAATCAAAGACAAGCAAGCAGCGATATCCAGGACTTTTCCAAGCCGCCACTCACCCGTGATGTCATTATCACGGTGTGGGCGGCTTGGAAAAGTCCAGCACGCACTGTCACTCTTCGGTTTGGAACTGCTCGAATAACACGGAGGAGGCTCGCAGCATGAGCGACGAGGGCGGCGCAGCCTGGACCGCTGCCGACACGTCCCTGCTGGTCCGAGCGTGGGCAGCGGCCGCTGCAAAGAGTGCGCCGAAAGCCGCAGGCGCGAGTGTTGTCTTCCAGCACTTCCAGCAGCTGACAGCAGCAGCCGGCGGTGCCAGCGGCCGGGCTGAGAAATCGGTGCAATGGCGTCGCACATTGCTGAGCAACACGCACGCAGTGATCGCCACGTACAATGCGCGTGCGTCCGCCTCTGCAGCTTCTGCTACCACAGCGCAGTCGACCGAGCAACGCACGCCGTCGGGTGCTGTTGTAGCAAGCCATTGGTTCACACTCTCTGCGGCGGAACGCCGACGCTACTTCGGTGAGATCAACCAGAAGGCGTCAGCGCAGTACACGCCACTCACAGAGGAGCAGTTCGCAGCGATCTCAAAGCTCCAGCGCCTCGTTGCTGTCGGCTCCAGTAGCCCAGCAGACGAGCCGCCAGCGCCGCCAACGAACGTGCTAACACCACGGCTCATTAAGTGGACCACCGCCGATACGTCGCTGCTCGTACGGGCGTGGGCGGACGCAGCTGCGCAGCCTGGTCGAAAAGCGTTGAGTGCACGAGCGATCGCCCGCCGCTTTGAACAGCTCTCTGTCGATGGCCGCAGCGGCCGTTCCTTGGTCTCTGTCGTCCAGAAGCACGCGCACGTAGCCAACATGGTCGCAGTTATCCGCGTCCACGACGCCGCAGCAGGCGAGGCCTCAGACCGCTGGTTCAGTGACTCGGACAGCGAGCGCCAGCGCTTCTTCGCTGCGACCAACAAAGTCGCGTGGATGAAGTTTGTGGACTTGACACGCGAGCAGTTTGACGCGGTTGTCGCAATCGACAGCAGCGTTCGAGACGACGACAGGGAGGCGGCACCGTCCTGTGAACTGGAGAGTGTCGCGGACGCTAGCAAGAGCTTGTTGGTGCCGCGAGCACCTTGGAGCGACGACGACACGACGCGACTGCTGCGTGCGTGGGCGACCGTGCGTGTCGACACGAACACCGCCGAGCCGGCGGGGATGGAGGTCGTCTCGGCGTACAACCGGCTGTCTGGAGGCACTGGGAAGCAGGCGAGCGACAGCGCTGTCTGTCTCAAGCACTACGTCACGCACAACATGCACACTGTCATCTGCGCCTACAACGCAGGCGTAGCGGCCACCGAGCAGCGCCGAGAGCGTCGAACGCCGAGCTGGTTTGAGCTCTCGGACGCGGAGCGACGGACGTTCTTCTCGTCGACAAACATGAACTTGACGTACTGGTACGTGGATCTATCGGCCGAGCACTTCCAGTTCATCTCGGACACTCGGACGCACGACGGCGTCGCGGCTGCCAGCAAGACGAGACGACACTCTGGAAAGCAGCGACGAGAGACGTGGACGAGTGAGCACACGACGCTGATGCTGCGTGCGTGGCAGGACGCAGTCGCGGAGAGCCGCGCGAGGAAGCCTGCGACAAGCGCGGTCTTCCGACGCTTTGTGGCGCTGCTGAGCGGTGAGAGCGGTGCGAAGAAGTCATTTACGAACCGGTTTCGGTCGCTGCGCTTTGCGCACTCAGTCATTCGGATCTTTGTCAAGCAGTACACTGATGAATACGACGACAAGGCCGATGCCGAACGTGGCCGTGACGAGAGTTGTACTGAAGCTGCGTTGGACAAGTGGTTTAGTATGGCGGCGGTGGACCGACGGAGGTACTTTAACGGTGCAAACGGCACGTCACACTCGTTCATGGACCTCACCCGCGAGCAGTTTGAGATCCTCGCGAAGATCATGGTGCGCACTGGCGTCTCGACATCCATTAGAAGCAACACCAGGATGGTGGGTGCTGAAAAGAAGCCTCGAGGGAGCAAGGCTGGAGCGACGAAGAGCAAGTCTGGACACGCCAGAGAAGAAGTGAGCATCGTTGTGATGGAGCGGCAGGGCAGGAGAGACGAGTGCGCGGACTCTGCGAAGGCCCAGGTGGCGTTGCCTTCCAAGTCCAGCAATCGCAGAGAGAGAACTGCGGCAGTGATCTTGGACAAGGAAGAAGTACCAGCATCCGTCCGCAGGGTCTCTGAGTCCAGCTTTGTTGATACTGACAGCAGCAGTCCAGAGAGCAGACACGGCGACTGGGACGAGAATGCGTCTCGATATCACGCGTATGATAGCGCATCAAAGTCTGCAACTGGCAGCAAGATGGTCGAGAAGTCTCGCAGCGAGCCTCTGGCGCTTGTGGGCGATGTTCCGAGTGGTGATGATGCAAAGTCGAGTCAGCATCGCAAGCGACAGCGCTCGGAGACTCGTCCAGCCGAGATTTTCACAGATATTGACTCGCCTGAGCCTCCAGACAAGCGGGTGCGAACTCAATCGGGACTTGTGGAGACTGCGAATGCACTCGAAGTGCTCCTGGAGCAGACTGCAACGCTGCGGCAGATGCTCAAGAAGGCGATGAATGCGAGCGGATAGGAGGACCAAGGGCAAGAAGACGCGTGTCTTTGTCTGCATCTGTGCTATGCGATGGAAAGGATACTGTATCCACGAGAGCACGTAGGAGCGAAATATGTCGTGGCTGGTTGAGGGGGCTCGCGCGAGTCGTGATTGCGAAGCGAATGTGGGCTGCTGCGTGGTGTATCGTGTTTATCACCTTCCGGTGTGCATGGGTACAGTACAGCGTCGCTGTCGGCCTCCTATCGGCTTTCGCCGATCACCTACTGTCGATCAGGAGCGGGAACAGGACAGAGATCGTCCTGGGTTGAAGAGGTTGAATTTCGGCTACTTTCCTCAAAGTCTACATGTGCAGTCTTTTATGAAAGTATATCATCCAGTAGCTGTGCACACCACAAGGGCCAGCGTGTGTTCAGACGACAGCAGCGCCACCCATGCGGTCAGTACGTGGCGACAGTAGTCACTCTGTCCCTCAAATTTACACTCGATCAACCGCAGCTTCTAGCTTCGTGCGCTCAAACCACAAGGCAATTGCCGTCGTGGGCACCACCGGCAGCAGCAGTAGTGCACTTGCCTCCGCGCCACCACTTCAGTTCGGATTCGTTCACATTGCTTCGTGTCATCTCTCTCTCTTTCTCGCTGGTGAATGTAGATGTATAACGAGTGGTGTAATCGGGATTCTGTTTGACAGTCCATCGGAGGAGGAAGTAGCGTGACAACAGCAAACTTTGTGTGAAGTACTCAGTCCCAACTCCAAGAATGAGTGTGATTCACATGAAGTAAATTTGGTTGCTGCCGTTCTGATCCTGACTTGGCAACGTGATGAGGCACGAGCAGGAGCACCTCGCGACACCAGTGGCTGCTTCCATACGTATCAGCAACATGACCAGCGGCGTCTCCACAGACTCATCGACAGCTAACAAGCGACAGAGCACTTCGACCTGGAGCACACCACCAGAACCACCTTCACAACTCGCCGTCGCGAGTAAACAGAACCGACCAGCGTGGCAGCGCTTGTCAAAGAGCATCTCACTTGCGTTTGGGCTCAAGACGAAGCGGGCTACAGGTTTGCGCAAGCGACCATCAGCTTCTCAGTCGTTGGGGACGATTGATCCACCAGCAGCGAAATCGACGCTTCCTGGGACCACAGGAGCTCATCGCGGCTTTGTCTGTTCGACTTGCGGTGGCGACGTCAGTATCGACGACCGCGACGACCACAGAGAGACTGTCAGGAAGCACCAAAGCAGTCGCCGCAGATTGTCTCGGAGCATGGGCAGCAGCAACGACAGCGCAACGACTGGCGCCGACTCCATTAAGAGTTCTTCCTTCACGCGAGCCTCCGTCGTGGACACAATCCCTGCCGAGTTCCCGCTCGTGCAGTACGTCGCAGAGTGCTGTCGGCAGCTTCAGCAGCGACAACACCACCAGCAACAACAGGAGCTCTCGCCTCCAACGAGACCGTGTCAGCAGCAGCCGCCACTCGACGACATCGAGTCGCGTCTGTTCTTCAAGTGCGTGGAGCTGGAAAAGTGGGCGCTCGCCCACACACTCGCAGCGAAGATGCAGCGCAACCTGGCGGTCGGCTGTGCGGTTCGACAAACGCGACAGCGGCAGCAGGACGACGAAGTGCTCCAGTTCCTCGACACCTGCGCGTCGTAGTGTAGCTAGCGGACCATGGTTCGCAAGAAGGAGGAGGAGGATGCGTCCTAGTCCATCTTGTTCCTGTCCGCTACTTACTGACAGTCTGTTCGCTCTCTACGCGCGCGCGGGTCCGAACGCCTGCGCAAAGATCTCTTGCGCCTGCTCCTTGTTGCGCTTCGAGAGCCCGACTGCGCACGCAGCGAGGCTCTCGCGGCCAATGTACTCGATCGGCAGCGGCTTCTTCTTGCCCGCGCCGACCACTTTCTCCAAGTGCGCCTTAGCGTACAGCCACGCGCCTTGGTTCAGCGGCTCCTCTTGCACGTACGCGACGCGCGTAGCGTTCGCGTACTTGGCGAGCTCGTCTGCGACGTGCTGGAACGGGAACGGCGCGAGCTCCTCGAGCCGCACGATCGCGATCTCGCCTGGGGCCGCGCTCCGGCTCGCGCGCTCCCGCACGAGGTCGTAGTAGAACTTGCCCGAGCAAAAGTACACTGTCTGGACACCCGATGGGTCTACGACCGACGCGTCGCTGTACACTGGCTGGAAGCTCGTACCGGGCCCGAGATCTGGGAGCGCAGACGTCGCGTCGCTCAACCGCAGCAGCGTCTTGGGGCCCATGACGATGAGCGGCTTCCGGAACGCGCGCGCTTGCTGGCGACGCAACAAGTGAAAGTAGTTCGCAGGCGTCGTCGGGTTCACGACAATGAGGTTCGTGTCGTGCTCGTACGCGCTCCAGTCTGTCGTCGTCCCTGTCGTCTTGGTCGCTTTCGTCGCTTTCGTCGGCACGAGCGCAGGCGAGTCAACGAGCTGCAAGAAGCGCTCGACGCGGCCGCTCGAGTGGTCAGGGCCAGCGCCGTCGTAGCCGTGCGGCAGCAGTAGAACGAGCCCGGACTGGCGCATCCACTTGGACTCGCCACACGCCAGGAACTGGTCAATCACAATCTGCGCGCCGTTGAAAAAGTCGCCAAACTGCGCTTCCCACAGCACGAGCGTGCGCGGGTCTTCCCACGAGTAGCCGTACTCAAAGCCCATGACCGCGAGCTCCGAGAGGTTGCTGTTCACGACAGTGAACCGACCGCGCGACTCAGGCAAGTGCTGGAACGGGAAGTACAGCTCTTCGCTCGCTTGGTCCGTGAACGCAGCGTGTCGTTGGCTGAACGTACCACGGCGACAGTCCTGACCGGCAAGCCGCACCGACTGGCCGTCCCGCAGGAGACTCCCGAACGCCATCGCTTCAGCTGTCGCCCAGTCGACACGCACGTCCGCCACCGTCGCTGGACGCTGCAGCATCTTCTTGCGGGCTTCTACGTGCGTACGCTGGAGCCGGTCGTGCGCCTGCACGTGTGCTGGGAGCGCCACGGACGCGAGCCCCACGTCGACAAGCGCGTCGAGGGCGACACCCGTCGACGGCTGCGCGTACAAATCCTGCACGCTCGGCTGGCCCATTGCGGCCCACTTGCCCTCGAACGCGTCGATCGTTGTCGGCGTGTACTCACCGCTCGTCGCGACCGCGAGCTCGCTCTCCAAGTGCGCGTTGAAGCGCTCAACGAGCCGCTGGACACCGTCGGCGGTCACGAGCCCAGCTGCCTGGAGCTCTTCACTGTACTTGCGTGGGAACCGCTCGGCTCGGCCGACTGCGTCGTACATCTTGGGCTGTGTGAACCGCGGCTCGTCGACTTCGTTGTGGCCGTGGCGACGGTAGCTCACCAAGTCGAGCACCACGTCTTTCTGGAACCGGTTCCGGAACGCGACTGCGAGCTTCGCGGCCTGGATCACGTGCCGCACGGACTCGCCGTTCACGTGCACCACCGGCGCTTCAAAGCCCTTGGCAACGTCCGACGCGTACCGTGTCGAGCGGCCGTCCCGTCGCGTGGTCGTGTACCCGACTTGGTTGTTCACAACCACGTGCACTGAGCCGCCGGTCGCGAAACTCGGGAGCTGTGCGAGCGAGAGCCCTTCGGGGACACAGCCTTGGCCAGAGAACGCGGCGTCACCGTGTAACAAGAGCGCCATGGCGTGCGCGCCAGCGTCGTTCTTGGCCCGTACTTTGCCAGTTGTGACTGCGTTGATGATCTCCAAGTGCGACGGGTTGTGGAGTAGCGACACGTGCACACTGTCGCCCTCCGCCCCGAAGCGCTTGTCGAGGGACGTTGCAATGTGTGACGTGACGTCGTCGACGCCACGGAAGCCTTGTGGGAACTCGGAGTGGCCGTGGACTTTGGAAAAGAGCTTGTGGGCCGGGTACTCGAGCAGCGACACGAGCATCGCGAGTCGGCCACGGTGCGGCATCCCAATAACGACGTCCGAGACACTCGCACTGGCCGCAGCCGCTAGGACTGTGTGGACTGCTGGCAGCATGGCCTCTGCGCCTTCACCTGAATACCGTTTGAACGACGCAAACTTCTTGGCCATGAACGTTTCAAACACGTCTGCCATGAGCATTGTCGTGTACGCGTTCCGGAGCTCCGACGGCGCGACTGGGAACTGCTGGTCGAGCGCTTCTGCCGCAGCTGCGAGCCACGCGCGCTCGTCAGACGCAGCGACGTGCTCGAACTCAAAGCCGAGCTTCCCACAGTACGTCTGCTGCAGCTGGTGGTAGACGTCGCGGCCAGTCCAGACGCCGGTCGCTGCAGGCAGAGCGAGTTCGTGGACAGCGGCCGCTGCGACGTCGCGGTCAAACAGCGCAGCAAAGTGGTCCGGCAGCAGCTCAGGCGCGACCTCGGGCGCTGCGAGCCCGAGCGGATCCAAGTCGGCTTGGACGTGGCCGTGGCGGCGGAATGCGCGCACCATAGAGCGCAATGCGAGCGCTTCGAGCGTTGGAGGTGGGGCGGATGACGAGAACGCGACTGTGTGACGCGCGAATGGGCGGGCGACGCGGTGACGCGAGGACGCGTCCAGCACAGCGCGTGCAACGGAGCCCCGGAGACGCAGCATGACAAGGGTCGACAGGCACGGAGGCGGGTAAACGTGAGAGTGAGCGAGTCGCCGAGTGGAGACCTCGCGAGTGTGACGCGGGCGAGTGAATGAATGAATGAATGATCACATTGATGGGAAGAATGGATCGCAGAGGTCGCTTGAAGGTTGCTCAAAAATGGGGTGCGAGTCTTCGCGCAACATTACACCTACCACATGCAAAACTTCAAGTTGCGTTCGTCTACAACTGGCAAAATACAGTCAGCACAAGACATCCTTCAGACAAGGACCTCGGAGTTAGTGGCAGCAGTGCGAGCGCCAAGTACGTCAACTACTGAACCCGTGAACCCGGTGCTCCCGCCCCAGCACCACAGCCTCAAGGCTCCGAAATCATTTTCGTCCACTTAAAATCTCTCCATCCACCTCCCTACTTGACGACTTCTGCCTGCTCTTCCTCGACAGCCGTACAACCCGCACGGCCGCTCGCATGGTACGTTGCCACCACCGCCTCGAGCTCTTCGCGCTCGTGCGGCGCGTCAATGAGCGCGAGCAGGTCGTGTGCCAGCTCAGCGTGGTCATTTTCCAGCAAGAGCTCGACGACCGGGCGGTAGCCGATTGCTGGCCGGGCCGCAGCGGTCAGCGCCAGCAGTGCCTGCCACTGCTCTGTTTGCGCAAACGCTTTCAGCAATGCCCACGCGAACTGCCGTGGGTGCACTTCGAACTCCTCTGCGACGCCAATCGCGATTGCGAGCGCTGGTGCGTGCGTCGCGTACAGCGCCAAGAGCTTATGCAGCGTCTCAATGAGTGAGCCGCCCACGAAGCAGTCGACGCTGAGCGCAGTCTGGAGCTCGTTCTGGCGTCGTAGTAGTGCGATCGCTTCGTCCGTCATCACGAGGTCGAACGAGTCTATTGAACGGGAGCTGCTGTGGGTCGCTCGAGCTCGTTCGTGGCTCTTAGTCGTCTCGACTGCGTGCCGTAGCAGCCTCGCCATCACATCGAGCCGCCGCAGTTTCGTTTGCACACGTGACGTGTGCTCCCCATACGCGAGTTTGCCTGCGACGTGCGCTGCGAGCGCGTACTCGTAGCTCAGAACATGGAGCTGAAAGACGCGCTCGACGTCGAGTCGCGCGTGGAGCTGCTGGCTCGCAAACAGCCGTGTTGCACGCGGGTACTTGCTGAGGACGCACAGGAAGCGAGTTGGGTCGTCGTGGAGCTTGAAGCGGAGCTGCTCGGTCGCGTTGTGGGTTGCTTCTGACGAGCTCAGTTTGTTCTCGTTCATTCCGTTTAGGATCGACTCTTGGAAGGTAATCTTGCCAGCAGCTACGGTGACCACGTGTGCGGTCTCTGCTGGGTCAAAGTCCAGCTCCTGCTCGATTCGGATCGTGAGCAAAGACTCGTCATTGCGGTCGAACACGACGTCCACTTCACGCGGCCAGTGCGCTAGCATGAAACTCGCGTCCTTCGCAGCGTTCACGGCGCCTCCGCTAGCTGCATCTCGAGTAGTGCCACTCGCATCTTCTATCGGAAGATGAAGAGAGAGCGGCGGCTGCTGGGACCTGCTCTGCTCCATCCTCGCTGCCGCCTGCCTCAGCGCCTCGTAGTATGCGAACTTGCTCGAGTAGCTGCTGTCGCGGTCATAGCTGCTCCTCCTGCTGGGGTACTCGAGGTGCACGCTCTTGTCGAAGAGCTGGTCGGAGCTCCACGCACTGCCTCCCATCACAAAGTCTTGCGTCTCTTCAACACTTGAAAAGTAGCAAATCATATTTGAAAGGTTTTTTACATTACAGGCACGAGCGCGAGTAAGGAATGGGTTTAAAATAGGTAACTCTGCGGCTTGATAGATAAAATATGAGAGGAACATTTGAATTTGAAAATAAGCGCCATTTGGATTTACCCCTTTTGCTTTCCAAAATAATCCTCGTCCAATTCGGTACAAATCAGGCGTTCCTTACTCGCGCTCGTGCCTGTTGGACTGTGCAAACTTTCTGAAAAGGATATAAGAATGTGCAGTCTTTCAGAAGGCGCTCTCGCCCACTCCACTGCGCACGCGCCATTGTCGATATCCACAAACGCACTCGCGGCTCTCAAGTCACCTCTCTTTTCCCTCTTCTTCTGCTCCTCTCGTGGCCGCCAGCCTCACGGGTCATTGTAGACGATCGCCGACGCGTAACTCACAGACGAGTCGCTGTGGCGCATACACGCACTGCTCTGCGCGTACTCGACAAACTTGAGCGAGCACCGAAGCGAACTGGACGCGAGGATCGTGTGCAGCAGCAGCGAGATCGGGTGGCGGCCACAGATCGTGTTCCGCGTCTTCTCGAGGTACTCGGCAAAGCCAGTGGCGTCAATGCGCTCAATGAGCTGTTCGAGGCGTTCAGTCGTCCAGTCATAACCAGCAAACAGCACACGAGCCAACGTGTGGGAGTGAGCAGCTATATACCAACACACACATGTAAAGTATCTCAAGCACCGCCCGCCCACCTTCATGCCTTCGTGGTCCAAGTACGTGATGTACTCGTGGATCTCGCCGTACGCCGAGTCGTGCGGCTGGTACCGGAAGCTGTGGAGCACCTCACGCGCGTCTTTAGTGCACACGACGGTGATACTATAGCCACCGACACCACACTTCACACCCGAGCGTACCGTGAGCCCCAGTGGCAAAAGTCCGAGCTGATTACGAACAAATTTTCCTCGTCTTCGAAGTACGGAGCGAGGATCCTAGTGACGTGAGCGTAGTCAGCTGCTGTACCAAGCGACTCCATAGTATGCACTAAGAGAGAGAGCCAGAGAGAGCAGATGACGCACTTTCCGTACTCCTGGTCGGCCTTGGTCTTTGTGGTACCAACGAGGATCGGAACCGCTGTGAACTTGCGGCCATTCATCACCTACTCACAGTCCCGCAAAGTGAGTCGGGCGTCAAGTACGTCTCTAGACTCTGGCTCTTGAGAAGCGCACCTTAAAGATGAATGGTAGGTGCATCTCAATGCTGTGCTCGTCCTCATCGACATCCAGCGACATGGTGACGAATTTGCCCTGGGTACAAGAGTCCCACACGTTTCTACTATCAGCACATGGGACCTGTGACCCCTCAACCCACACATTCAACGCACAGTGTTGATGAGCTGCTCGTTCACGTCGCTGTCGATCGGAATGTTGCCGAGCGGCGTCTCGTACTCGGCCGCTGTGGACACTGCGCACCCACTGCCATTGCGACCGTCGCCCAGAGTGAGAAGAGAAGCGAACTGTCGCTCGTAACCCTCCTCCTCTTCTTCACTGAGTGACTACTGTACCGCAGATAGAAATGGTGCGACGGTCCGAGGATGAACACGCGCTTTACACGCTCCAGTCCAGCGATGTGGTGGTACGCGTGCGCTGCTGTCGGCCCAGAGTACCTGCGTAACCACAGATGGTCACCCCATTCTTCACGTCAGCGACGAATGAGAGACGCACTCGATAGCTGAGCGCACTTGCGCTCACCGAAAGCCCGCGTGGGGTGCGATGATGGCGCGGATGCCGCACTGTTCACCGTGCGCAGTCGTCTCGGACGCTGCACGCAGCCACTCTACGCACAGGCGTGGTCCGAAAGATCCATTTGTGTGAGACAGCGTACAACTTCTAACGCTGGTGTCGATATGGAAGCGAGTGGACGAGCGATCGACGCACCAGAGAGCTGCGCATCGAGCTCTTGCGCCTCGTGCGCGTACCAGGAGCCAGCATGTGTGGCTTGACGCACGCGCGGCTTCATCTGCGGCGGCATCCCTTCTTCTCGTGTGAGTTTTCTCGTATTTGCCGAATGTCGAAGCCTGGAATCCAGGCTGGCAGGCTGACAGGCTGACTTCAAGATGCATACAAAACCCAAGTCATCCATTTCGTCGAAATCGTCAAATGAAGTTTTGAATGTCTGTTCAAGGTCCTGAATATCGACAATTGGAATAATATTCGACATGTGTCGAATTCGTACTGTTTTGATAAACATCGGATTTTTATTCAGAGGCTCAGTCTGAGTCAGAGCAAGATCGATTTTTGGACAGGTACACCACGACGACACCTGTGATGCTGCACCACTTCGCGAGGTCCTTCGCGCGGACCGCTGCTATTGCGGCTTCAACTGCCGCCACTCGCCGCGTTCCTCTTACCCGCGTAGTGACGGTCGGCAGCGCAGCACTCGCGGTTGCGCTCGCAATCGCCGCCGATGAACGAACCGATTCGCGTGAAGCAAAGTGCGACCAAAAGCGGCCGGAGCCGCGTATGGGCTTGGCTCTCTTGGGCTCGAAACGCGACATCCGGGGGCACTACGCGCTGCTCACCGAGATCGGCCGTGGGGGTGCGTGCGCGTCTGAGCATGAGCGAGTAGGCCGCTCTAGCATTTGCGTAGTATGATGCCAATGACGGCGCTGGCGTGTGGACTTTGGGCGGCAGGGTTCTCGGTTGTGCGACTCGCAGTCGACACGGAGACAGAAGAGGTCGCTCCCTGCTCGGTGAAGCTGATTGCGTATGCAGCTCGTCAGCTGATTGACTGACCAGGTCGCTTGGGGATGGATGCTGCAGCTACTGGCGGCCAAGATCTTCGACCCAAAGTGCTCCTCAGCTCAGGATATCCAGGACGAGGTGCGCACTTGATTCTTTATGTGGGGGCAGGATTGCGTATGCAACCGCGATCAGCATCCCTGCAGTTTCTAACGGTGGTTTTTGGTCGAAAATGGGTGGTTTTGGATTGGCGGCCACCACAGATCGCAACATTGCGCCACTTGGGCAAACACCGGAACATTGTGTCGCTGCACGACGTGCTGTACGCACCGAACGAGACGATCATGTTTACAGACCTGGTACAAGGCGGCGAGCTCTTTGACTACATTGTCGACATGGTGGGTGCGTCTGTTTGTATGTGTACGGTGGCAATAGAGATGACAGTGGTGGTTTTGGTGCTAATCGATCGGAACTGGGCATTCGTTCGCACATTCACAGGGCTCCGTGTCAGAGAAAGACGCGAGTCGCTTGCTCCACGACGCCTGTCGGGCGCTCGAGTACATGCACTCGCGAGGGATCTGGTGCGGACGAGCTTGAGTGGCACAAACTGAATGGATGGATCCTACTCAAACTAGCCTGATCTGTACCTATCGTTTGGGGACAAACGTACGCTGTCAGCCATCGCGACCTCAAGCCAGAGAACCTGCTGCTTACGAACCAGAGCCCTGACGCCGATATCAAGATTGCGGTGCGTGGGTCGTGACGACTGAGCGTCGTTGGTCGTGCTGTTCGACCTTTTACTGAGAGCTGCGAACGCTGTGTACTGGCGACACAGGACTTTGGACTGAGTCGGCGGCTGCGGAGCGGTGAGAAGGTGCTGGAAGAGCACCCGAATGGCACTGTGTACGTACGCTCGTTAACCTTCGGGCTTCGTATCTCGCTACTCGTGAGAGAAGATGAGCTAAGCAACCGGCTGAACTGGGTGTCTCTCAGCGCATACTGGTCGCCAGAGATCATCAAGAGGCAGCCGCAGGACTTTGGTGTCGACATGTGGGCATTTGGAGTTCTCGTGGGTCCTTGCTGTCTCGACAGTTGACTTCGATCGAGTAAGGGAGTGTGACGCACTCACAAGGCGCTTCGTCTTGCAGGCGTACATCACGCTCACGGGAGTGCATCCGTTCGACCCGAACGGCGACCGGTCCGACGCTGAGATTGTGCGCGAGATCGCGAAAGCGACGTACGACGGTGAGGACACGGGCGCGCCTGCGATACTGTGGGCTTTCTAACCTGTCAGGCTCTGGTTCGTGTTGAGAGACTGACTCACTCTGAACTGCGGCGCTTGACGCTCTCTTGGCATCGGTCTCGTGTACGGTGGTACAGTGGGAAACCCGTGGTATTGCGGCCTCTCGGACGAAGCAAAGGACTTCCTTGCACGCTTGCTCAGTCCCAACCCGTCAGTGCGACTCAGTGCGACCGAGGCACTCGCGCACTCGTGGCTCAAGGGCAAGACGAGCTCCACGGAGCCGCTTCTAAACGGCCACGCGGACCGCCTATTGTCTTATCAGCGCCTGCAGCACTTGCGTGCGAACATCCTCGCGGTCGTCATGAGCACGCAGCACACAAAGTTCGAGACGAGCGACAGCGGAAAGCGTGGGAGCCCTGTCGCACGCGCCACGACCGTGAACATGGACATGTTCAAGGACACGTTTGCACTGTTTGACAAGGACGAGTCGGGCGACATTGACCGCGGAGAGCTCGAAGGCGTCATGGTCGCGCTTGGCCAGCGCCTGACCCCGTACGACTGCAGTGGCTCGTGCGGTTGTATAGGCTATCGCTCTGTCGCTCGTCACTCACGTGACTGTGTGTGTGGGTTCCATGCTGTCACTTGCCTACTCGGACAGCGAGGAGCTCACTGCGTTCATGCGCCAAGCCGACATTGACGGCAACGGCAAGATCTCCTTCCTCGAGTTTGTGAGCGTGATGAACCAGCGTCTGTTCCGCAAGTGCGTGTGCTCGTGACTCTCGTGTGGCCTCTTTCCCCGCCCACGGCTCAGCGTTCTATGCACAGTGGCGAGTCTCACATCATGGCGATTGGTGCTTGTGCAGGGGCGAGCTAACCGAGGCGGACTTGAAGTCGGCCTTTGATGTGCGTGCTGCTGCAAGCTGCGCTCACTGTATGTAGTTAGTACAGCGGAACAGTGGGCTCCAGAGCACTCACGACGACGATGTTCGTGTGTGTGTGTACACCATGTTGTAGATCTACGACATCAACCACGACGGGTTCATCTCGAGCTCCGAGCTCGAGTACATGCTGCACTTGCTAGGGAAGCGCAGGTTCTCAAGCCACGAGATCTCGAGCATGATCGACGCGGCCGACAGCAACGCGGACGGGAAGATCGACTACGTCGAGTTTTGCCAGCTCATGCAAAAGAGCTTCGCAGGAGCTCCTGGCAGCAGTGCGCCGACTGGGTCGAGCGGCGATAAGCGGTCTTAAGAACGGCATCAGCGTGTCTGGCAAGAGCAGATTAGCTAGCACCAACTCAGAACGATATGGCAGCCCACGCGAGCAGAAGTTAACGGACGAACGACAATGTTTTCTTTGCGTGTCCGAGTCACCACATCACGCCTCAATCGCGACTGGCACACAAGCAGACGGGTGGTGCCAACCTGTCCAATAGCCAGTAGCACCAGCACGTCGCCAACAAACACCAACTCACTCTTTCTTGCTCTTCCTTCTTCCTGCGCGCCCGCGGTTGGCTCTCGAATGATCGATCAACGTAGATCAACGATCATACCGATCATATCGATGGCTACTCAGTCGATCACCCAATCAGCAGTAGAAGTATCCGCCGAACACGCGTCCGTAGCCGCAGCCCGGGCCATACAAGCCTCGGCCGTACAGGTTCCAGTACGATAGCGGGTAGCGCCAACCGTAGCGGTAGCCCCTGCCGTAGGGGTAGTAGAAACGGTAGC
>JAASFJ010000689.1:0-17115 GCA_023333755.1 Globisporangium uncinulatum
ACGGTCGAGTGTCGCGACGCGTGCGAGCAGGGCTTCCCGGACGAGCTCGCAGGTTCTATTGACCTCGTCTTCCTCGACCTCCCGTGTCCGTGGAAGGCGATCGACCACGCGACCAAGATGCTCAAACAGGGCGGCAACTTTACAAAAACTGAACGAATCCCCTTCACAACTGCTCAATCTTGCAGGATGATTTCCACAATAAAATACTGCCACTGCGAACTTAAGCTTTGCAATCTTCGACCAGCGCACTTAGCGTTGCAATCTTCGTGCAATCCCCGTCCAAATCGTTTGAAAAATTGAGGCCTCAGCTTCATGAATCACAGGTATAGACGGCAATTAACCAGGTTTACGGATGCGTACGGCAGAGTGAGTGCTTTTGCGCGTATTGGTCCAAATGGGCGGTGACGTGTTTGTTTGCTGACAAGCAGAGTGTTCTGCCGATCTACCTGTCCTTGACAGAGGCAGCTACGTGAGCGAGAGAGAGCTGCACTTACCAGCAGTGTAAAACCAGTGGTGGGTTTGTGACCGCAGCAGCACGTTTCGCGTGATAGAGCTGTTCTGGATGTCGTGAGTACAAGCAGCACGTTTCGGGTGAGCAAGCTGATAGAGACGTACGTAATTGGGTTATTGAAGCGTTGAGATCGAGGCGGATGCGTACGTGCTGTGATGCTGACGGTGCATGTTCCAATGGCGCGCTCCTTGCTCAATATTCATAGAGCTCGACGCGTGCCTTTTGTGTACGTTTACAGCAGTTCGCGGTGCTTGAATACTAGATTCTAAGATTGTGCCACGCGTGTTGGTCAGCCCAACGGTGGCGTGTTGTTGCCGCGTTCTGCAGGGTTGTGTGGTCGCTGGTAAGAGGGAGAGCACCGCAGAGTCACAAAATTGGCGCAACCGAAGTACAATCAATCGAACAGCAACGGTGTAATCGCGAAGGTCAACCGCAACAGAAGTACATATCGAACAATTAGGATAATGGTGTCATCGCGAAGGTCATGACAGTGGCTTGCGAGCCACTGGCTCGTGAACTGTGCTTCCATGTCACACTGTTGAAGCTATAGAGCCGTGGAACTCAACTTGGTAGATCCAAGCAAACGCATAGCGTGGTGAAGGAGCTCACCTGAAGCGATTTACCAACACATGTAGACCAGCATATCGATACATGTATCGGTCGTGTATGATCCATGTATCGCCGAAGTCCAGTCCATGTACTCGGCGAAGACACGTCAGCTACTTCCTGATCGACACAAAGTCAGTGTGGTCATCGACGTACATCAACGCACAAGACAGTCCCGGCCGGGTCACGGCCGGCGGGCTTTCAAACAGCCTCTGCTTGATCCACAACGATGCGTGGCTACCCGAGGCGCAACCAATAGGTTCAGTTGCTTTCGCCGTACCATTGGACATGTCGGGATCACGCAGTGACAACTCACGAGCAAACACAACATTATGCACAACTTTAGGTGCTTGCTGCTGTCACTGCTACACTCGTCTTACGTGGTAGAGAGTCGGAGAGCGTCGGTCATCGCGACCTCCCTAGTGTTGTAACAACTGGTCTTTACAATGTAGTCGGCGACGGCAGCAGAAACTTGGCCAGACAAAAACGCAGCGTGATATAACCGGAGATGCTCAGGTCCCTTGACCCGCTTGCGTCGGGAAGATGCCAGAACTTCAGGCACACAAAGAAGCCACAGCTGTGGCCGTCAAACTGGAGTGGGGAGTTCATGCAAATGATCTCGAGTTCGGATGGCGCAAGCACGTCGACTTGCTTGGCGAGCTTGTCGAGCTTGAGTCGGTAGATGCCGCCGTTCATGCTGTCATACATCGTCACACGCGCCATCTCTCGGTCGACGAGGAGGCAGCGCCAATGCGTGTTCCCGAAGTTGACAGGAATCATGACTGTTCGCACTCCGCTCTGCGTGAGGAGTCCGGAGATGCGATCGGATGTCGAGGCATCCAGCGCTTGTGTAATCGCACGTGGACCGCTTGTTTGAGCGCTGATCATACCAGCATAGCGCGCTCACGGCACTTGCTGCTCAAGCGGTTCGCAGAACGCACCAATGACTAAGTCATCGAACCGGCGTGGCGGCATCACGCGGTAGAGTGCGGCGTATATCGCGTCGATCTTGAGTTCATGGATGATACATGCTGGGCACATGGTCGATACATGGTCCGCAAGATCTTGCACCTCGCGTTGCTCCTCCGCCGGAACAGACGCCGCCGCCGATATCCGCAGCCAGTCGCAGAATGCGTCGCCGTCTTGAAATTTCTCAAGGCGTCTCATGCTCTCGATCTGCTCCCTGCTAAAAGACCCGATACCAGCGATCGACATCACCTCCACGTTTGCGGTGCCGCTGGACTCGAGCTCGGCTGACTCGCTCGTCTGACTCGCCACTGGTATTGCGTCCTCGGGTCGATTGGACAACGGCAGTATCTTGGCGCAAGCAGAAAGAAGTCGTGGGGGCAGGAGATAGTAGGCGTCGGCATTCAGAATCGGGTCGCGCTGGAGCTTGTACTTGGGCTTCCTGGCTGCAAACTTCTCAAAACTCGTCCCGAGCCCAGCGAAGCGGTTCAAAGCCGCGTGCGGGCTCAGCTTCTCGGTGTCGAGAGAGTCGACGAGTTGCTTCATCGATAGTTCGCCGACAGCGCGTCGGCTGACCTGAGGGGCGTGGAATCGCTTGCGGTGCTGGCGCTCATCCGACTCGCGCACATTCCTGTCCAAGAGCGGTCGTCCTGACTTGCGCGCATTCGGGCTAAGACGGACCCTCTCGCTTTGCTGCGCACCTTCATCGCCTTTGGCGCGGTCGTCTTGGGGGCGGAGAGCTCCGGTGTGCTAGTCACGAGCTTGATTGCGACTGGCTCGTCTATGACGACTCGATCTGTGTCCACCACACTGACGGATCCGAGCTCCTCAGAATAGAGATTGTGAGCTTGCAGCACCGCTTGGGTACTTATCCAGTCGGCTTCCTGATCATGCGCGTCGTCGGCTTCTGGTTCTCCCTCTTGATCCAGTTGTTTGACGCGCACACGCTTGCGCTGGCGCACGTTTCGCCATTGAGCGACCAGGAACGCGAGCATCTGCTCGAACTCACTGTCGTCGTCGATATCGGCGAGCTCTGAGCACAGCGTCCGCGTGACACGCAGCGCCTCCTTGTACTTTTCTCGCGACGTGATCCTTCGCTGAGCCGCTGCTCTTCGATGGTGTACGGGTTGTACACGACGTGTCGCACACGAGGGATCTCTGCAGTAGCATGCAGCCATCTACATGAGCGCACAAAGATAGAGACGACATTGATACAGTCAGTACATTGACGATATATGCATCGCTCATTGGCAGTACATGGACGTAATGTGCCCCGTCAAGTACCTGTGATCAATGCACATCAGAGGTATCACTGAACCCACGCTCTGTGTGACCTTCCGAGCGGCCATCGAGTGACAACACGGGAGCTTCATTGCCGTCGCAAACGTGCAGTCGCACGTCCATGTCTTCGTACTGACTCGGTGTGTCTTGGTCGTGCTCATCACCTGCACGTACTCGCCCTCGCTCGAGTCGACCTTGTACACGTCGAAGTTGCCCGTCGTCGCGCGGTACTCGCCCTCCACTTGACTCGCCACGAAGTGGGTTGTGAAGTTGAGAAAGCGCCCCATCTCCTCGTCGTAGTTGGCGTTGACGAAACGGCCAACACGCAGGCGTCGGTGGCGGTGCTCGTTCTCTCGTCTCTTCTCCGATGCGATCAGCGCCTCGAAGCAGCGCGCCATGCGGGTATTGCCGCCCACGGCATGCTTGAGCTTCCCAAAGAAGCTTTCAAGAGCGTTGTTGGCGGGCGTCCTGAAGTGCGGGAGACGCGCGCGCTTCAACATCACCCACGAGTCGGTAATCGAGTGCCAATTGTGCTCCATGTACTGGAAGAAAGACTCGAAGCCGATCCTGGAGCACAGAGCGCGAAGGGATTCGCGCTGCGCCTCGTACGCCTCGCTGCTGCTGGAGTATACCATGTTGTGCACGATGGCGTCCACAGCCCGGTGGTCCCCTGCTGAGATGCGTCCGTGCTCAGGCTTCCAAGACGCGATCTTCACCCACTTGAGCACGTGGAAGATGCAGATAAGGATCCGCGCCTAGGGGAAGAACGCCTGGAGCACTCGGATCTCATTGGCATCCTTGTCGACAATGATGACTTGCACCTACTTCGCTGTGTCAGGATTCACGCGGAAGAAGTGGTCGAGCGCCCGTGTCATGTGCCAGTTCGCGTTTTTCTTGAGGAGGCTGTGTTGAGCAACTTGCCCCTCGCCGTACTCATCGACAGTCGTCAGCGTACACAGTTGGTAGCTGTACCTGGGGCGTACACGGGCAATACACGGTGAGTACATGGTCAGGAAATGTACGCAAAACCAACCAGTAACATAGAACAGTGTGACCGCAGAATCAGCGCACTAGTTTGTCTTGTGTGCGGTAAACTGCTGGTTGCATTCGCTGCGCAATTTGCACGGATTTAACGACTTGAAATTGACTGAATAGCCGATAGACACACTGAAGTCTGTGATCTTTGCATGAGCGAGTCTCATCGTTCTCCTTCCTCGCAAGAGGCAAGCCAGCAAGGACGGAACTGTACGAGTGAGCCCCATCACTTCCGATTTGGATGCTAGCAAAGTGAAGTTGTGCGTGAACGAGTGAGCACAAGCGTGTATCAGCACAATATTCACTTCTTCGAGTTACAAATGAAATTGTAATTAACTCCTCTGGCAACGAGGTTTTTTCCAAAGTTATCCTGGCAGTGCCAGGTTAAGCTCTCGATACAAATTTCAATACGCGGGTTTTTTTAGGTTTTTCATTTTGCTGATTTGAAGCCGAAATTATCCTGCGAAATACCGGTTTGCTGTCTTGCCCACAAGCACCTTATCCTGTGCAGTCCAGCAAAACAAAAAATCTAGTCAGCTCGAAGGGGATGGGAACGTGACACTTACCATCACTCCAAAGTACAATCATACAGTTTCGCAAACACTCTAATCGCGAATGCGACGCAGCTGCCCTGAGCTCACTCATCCTACTCCCGATCGTGGTCCTCGATCCCAACCTTCTCATTCTCTTCCGTCTCACTCTCGCTTTCCCCTCCAAGTCAGTCACATCCAAAGCGTGCGAAGCCCTGCTGCGACACCAGTGGCCTTTAGGGATCGAAGTGCCATTCTTGCACAGTTCATTTTGACGCACCTTGGTTGGGAGTGGATGACGCCCGCGCTTGTCTTGGTCTTCTTCAGCTCCGCTGTAGCGCAATCCTCGCACCAAAAGCTCATCTGTTGCGCAGTATGTAGCACATTTGCTGTGTCTTTCAGCGCCATCTATGCCGCGCTATTAGTCAGCGACGAGTTGCGGCATGGGGAATCGGACAGCCGAACCACCCTCCATTCGTGACAGCATTGTCAAGCACACCCGTAGCAATGAAATGAAGTGAGCAGCTGTCCATTCGGCAGTAGCGCGCTGCGGTAAAATCAGTATATGGTGATCTTGCGCTTCGCCGCAGTGCCGAACACATGGCCGACATTACGCAGGACAGTGTTCGATCACATTTTGAAGTCGTGTCGGTCGCCGTCGACCTTTCCCCTGTAGAGACCACCCATGGTACAGGACAATACCAGACACAAGCGCAAACCAAACCGGCCATGTACAGAATAATCGACTTTGGGACTGAAAAAGCGAGTCGAGTGTACCAATAGCAGCACCTCGACTCTGTATCGCACTTCATGTTGCGCTTTACTTTTCACATCGACGCCTACGGATCTCATGGTGTGCTGGAGGTGTTGATGAAACGCTTGCGGGAGAGGTGGCGGAGTAGTAAATTGAACCAGCGACATAATGGCGGCTGTCGACTTTCGTGTCTTGGCTCTTTGCTTGTATGTAGCCTGCTGTCTTGGCGGCTCGTGTAGGCGTGGGCTTGTTTGGCGTTAGAGGGGGACCGTGGGTGTTGGTCGTGGGCGAGGGCGTGCTTGCCATGAGTGCGAGCGTCTCGAGCGTTGGCGCGGGCGTGCTTGACACGGCGTGCGAAGAGGCAGGCGTGCTTGGCGCGGACGGCGCGGGCGTACTTGGCGCAGTAGTCTTCGCTTGCATTGCATGCTATGCGAACATTACTTCAGAAAAATGTTACCATCCCATGTCTGCTCTCTTGCGTTCAAAGCCAATGCGAATGCCCGTACAGTTATGCGTGTCATGCCGAAGAATTGGCACTCCCCATGATCGACTGTTCAGGCGGCATCGTACGTGTCGTGTGTGCGGCTAGTGTTCTTTTTGAAAATGGCGACCCAGGACTCGAGCCGCACAAAACGAAAGGCTGTGAGAGCCCCACGTGAGAGTGAAAATTTGGTGTGCGCGCGTGCCAGCTCCCTCCAGTCATGTTGTCGATCTGGTGTACAACTTTGCGAAACATTGCCTTGAGGTCCTCTGCAGCACTCTGAAAACTTATACGTTGGCCACATTTGGCGTTTGTATGCGTGATTTGATTTTTGTATGGCAAATCTTTATCCTGGCAGTGCCAGGATAAGATTAAAAACGGTGTTAGTGGAGTTAATGGACGCTGATTAGTGCAACATTCTCTCTGAGCTGGCCAGATGGTCTCCCTCATCGAAGCAAATCACAAGTAAAATTGTACACAGAAAAGAACCACTCAGCAGAAAAAAGAGTTTTTAACGTCAACACTTGACAATAAAATTATTGTTCGCGCCATTTCGGCATCATGGGGAGTCAAGCGCGCACTCGATTTTACAGAGTCCTTCAACCAAATGGACTACCAATTAGGATCGGTGTGGAAATCAAGTTACTTCTCTTGCTCTAGTTAATTTTTGCAAAAATATTACGCTGAACAGGAAATTGACCTTGGTCAAAATTCTTTAGAGTGTAATATACCATGTTAATTGAAATTGGAGAGGTTGGATAGGATCTGTGGAAATTAACCTCTTACTGCACCCATCTGAATCATGAAATGTAAACAATATCAACAATTCCGTAATATTTGAATTAAAATATTCAAATATCACGGAATTGTTGATATTGTTTACATTTTGAAAATTAAAAAGTATTTGTAAGCTTTGCCAACTCCTGAATTCTGTGACAAAATAATATATATATAATGCGTCATAAAAATACAAAAATGCGTCACAGAAAAGCAAAATGGCGCCGCAAATATACAAAATGGCGTCAAAGAAAAATACTAGGTTTTGTACGTACATTTTCGTAATTACATTATTTTGTTTGCGCTGGGATACAAAAAGAGTACCCAGCTGGTAACCGCGCGTCTTTTGGAGATTCACATGAGGCACATCAAACGAACTTAATTCGCTGGAACCGAACTTACCGAAGTGATCATTCGTTGGCTTCCAACAGCATGCACACCTCTGGGGAGCCCACGCCGCTCGCGTCGACCTTCTCATTGCGCGGCGACAGCACGTCGCAGCGTAACGACAGCTTCTCGACGCGCTCAAAGCGCTTTGCAGCGGCAGGGCTCTGCTTGCTCGCACTCTCCGGTAGTCTGCTACTCTCGTGTAGCACGGAGTCGCTGCAAGCCATCGTGCGCCGTGAGCCAGCGTTCCAGGCGACCAAAGCGGCCGTCGAGACAGCGTCCGCGTCGTTCACAGGGGAGGCGGACGAGATCGTGGACGAGATCACCAAGCCCGACCGCTACACTTCGCGCTTGCACTCAGGCTACCTGCCGCTACTCAACGGTGGCGAGGTGTTCTACTTCCTTGCCGAGTCGCAGAGTGCATAGGCGCCAGAGAAAGACCCGGTGCTGCTGTGACTGACCGGCGGCCCCGGTGCCAGTTCGCTCGCCGGCTGTTTCACAGAGAACGGACCGCTGCTCGTCAACGACGACGGTCGCAGTCTGCGCGTGAGCGAGTACGCGTGGAATCTAAACGCACACCTGCTCTGCATCGAGTCGCCTGTGGGTATTGGCTTTAGCTACAATGCGAGCGTGACGTACGCAGCAGACGACGTCTCACAAGCGCACGACCTCTAAAATGCACTGCAGCAGTCCATACAATATCCGGACGTTCTCTTGGAAATTGTATTCATCCACCCCGTAGTAATGTCACTATCGAAAACTGGATCGCGCTTCAGACTGAACGTTTGCTTTGTGGACGCACCCCACCTCGAAGTCTGCTTCGGTCTGACGTTGACACGCACGTCGCTGGTCGACCAACTGAACGACGACGGCGTGACGATCCCGAGCGTGGGCGAGGAGATCAAGATCAACTGCGTGACGTTCGCGTCCCCGTCGCATTCAGAGGGGGTGGTGTGGAACGAGCACTGGCTGACGATTTGAGTTGGTGAGCTGGCGGCGTTCGTGGGAAGAGCACGGTGGTGTCGCTTCTTGAGCGGTTCTATGACTCGCTGGTCGGCGCCTTATAGATTGGCGGTGTGGACGTGCACGAGCAGGTGGGTTTCGTGCTCCAGGAGGCGCCGTTGTTTGCGAAGTTGATGCTCGAGAACATCCAGTACGGCCCGCCATCGGCCACGGACGAGCAGGTGGTAGAGGTGGCAAAGATGGCGAAGGCATACAACTTCGTCATGGACTTCCTGAACGGCTTCAACATGGAGGTGAGCGAGTGCGGCACACAGTCCCGAGTAGCAAGAAGCAGCGAATCGCCACCACGCGCGCCGCCATCAAGAACCCACCCATCATATTGCTTGACGAGGCCTCGAGCGTTCTCAATCCGGAGAAAGAGCGCGTCATGCAGGGGTCGGTCGACCGTCTGCTCGCGGCGTCCAAGCGCAAGGAGATCATTGTGGCGTACCGGGCGTCGACGATCCGCAACGCGCCAGTGGTATTGCAGTGCGCTGCAGCGGCCGCACCGTCGAGATTGGCTCGCACGGCGAGCTCATTGCCATCCAGTGTGGTCACTACCGCATGCTCGTGGAAGCACAAACACACGCGAACGACAAAGTGTTCTGACGGAAGAGCGAGGAGGTCACGTGAAAGCGGTCGAGCGGAGACACTCTCGCTCGCTATTACAGCGCAAGGGGTCTGTCAATCGCGAGACCAAGTACAGGAAGCTGGCGGATGTAGGGACAGATAACAGCGGAGGCGGGGACGACCGTTCGGCATCAGTGCCGATTCTGCTCCAGAAGATCGCGGTGCTCTTCTTCCCGTATGACAAGTCGAAGCACGATCTCTTGGTGGGTGTGATGTACTGGTCGCTCGCCGTCCTCGGGCCCGGCGAGGTCGTCGGTCGCTCTATCATTATACAGCAGTACAGGCTCGCCGTGGTATCTCGTAGGCTGGTGTCTCGCGTGCGCCTCGCCGCCTTCAACGCGATGCTGCAACGATAGTCGGCTGATTCGACTTGGATGAGAACTCGTTGGCGCGCTAGCGGCACGACTCACGACCGACTTGGCAGTTCTCCAGGCGACAACCTCGGAGACTCTCCACCAGGCGTTGTGAACGTAACGACACTCAGTGTCACTATGGCAATCGGTAAGCGTAATCAGCGAGCTCAAGTTCAAGAATCCGACGCCCACGTACCAATCACCTTCAGAGGCGCAGATCCACAACAACACAGAAGGCTCGACAGCTCCACGCGCGCGCTTGACATGAAGAACGAGCGCGTCGTGTCGCTCGATCGCCTGCTCACGGCGTCCACGCGCACGGCGGTACTCGCGGCACACAGTTCACAATGCACGCCGCATCGCGTTGCACAGAAGCAGTCGCATCACCGAGATATTAATCTGATCAATTGTGTATTGCAATTGAACAAATATCTACGCGTTCTCAGCAATGAATACAACATCTCGTACCATGTCAGGAACGAGCGAGCTGCGTCTTGCTGTGACGATGTTTCCGCTTGTTGAGAACGCTCTCTCGGACGAAACCGAAGTGGCAGGGCAACCAAGCCACTTTCTCACTAGAAATGCAACAATGGGGAACTTGGATCCTTTAAGACGCTACCACGCCAAGGGGTCGCTGTCCATCTGCGTTGGCGCTGCGAGTGCCAAGTACATCTCGATCTCTGCGTTCCAGTTGTCGTCAACTTCACGAGCTGCTGCAGCTGAGACGCTCGCGTCGACAGCTCGAGATCCAAACACACATGTCAGCATGCTGAGTTTTTCTTCTTCGGCGGCGGGACCAGAGACGATAGTGCGAGTGTCGCCGCTGGTCGGCGTCCGGATGTCTCGGTCTTTGACACCTCAATCGCAGCTTCAAGGAAGCGGCGACGAGCTTCAAGCACTTCCTCGGCGGACAACGTGTTGAGAGGGTGAGCCGAGGGTCGAGGATCGAGTCTCAGACTATATCTCCGTCCATGTCGGCAAACCGACGACAATGGGGCTTGAGCAGAACTGTTTGAACCAGCACCATCAACTGCAACGTTGGAGCGACCCAGACGTGGTCCCCAACTGCTCCAGCTTCTTGCTCCAACACCCCTGGCTTTGACAGCTCGATCTGCACTGCTCGAAGCCATGACAACGCCATCGCGAGGGTTGGGTAATTTCACAACTAAGTGAGTCAGTAGCGAGCGCAAATAGGTTAAGCAGAGCCAAAAGGCAGCGTGCAGCAAACCAATCCTCCGGCTTCGGTCGAGCCAGGTGGATTCCCTTGAACTCGTCCTTGCCGGCTTGAGTTGAAAGATAGCCAAAGAGCTCGTCGATGGCTGGTTTCAGCTCGACAATTCTCGTGAGCATATCACGGGCACTACTCCACGTGGTCGGACAGTCCGGCGAAACCGACAGTACCTTGCCGTTGAGCTCCTGCTGGGTACGTGATAGTCGATACTTCCCCTTTTGCGACTTGTGAAAGTACGCGGCGAGCGAGCGAAATCGCGCCACAACGGTGCGCACCCTCTCCATTGCCGATCTTACGGCGACCTCGAGAGCCTTCTCAACAAAGCGCTCGACCTCGAAACAGGATGACTGTCGTAGAGCATCGATCAGGTCGTCCTCCGCCGTCAAGCTGACCTCTCCAGCCCCGATCTCACTTGGCTACTTTATGGGCAGCGCAACCACCACAAGGTGAAGCGAATACGCGACACATGATGTGTGGGTAACGCCTACTAGGGTTGCCGCACCGACTGCGCTTGCTGCTCCGCCCCGAAGGAGTACAGCGCACTTCTCTTTCTGCAGTTGCCATCTATCCATCGTCATTAGCAGCATCTCCGAGATCGCGACATCCGAATGCATGCCTGGGAAGGGCTCCACCTTGATCACCCACGAGACCATGTGGAACTGAGGGTCCACGTAGTGCACAGTAACGGCTTGGTATCCGCGCTGGCAGTGATTGGTCCAAATATATGTTGTCATTGCGAAGTAGTTACACTCTGTTTCGATCTTGTTCTGCACCACTGCCCGTAAGTCGACTGCGACTTGTGCGATGTTCTCGCGGTGCTACGTTCGGTACGGGATCTTTAGCCCAATACCCCTGAGCTCGACGACAACGTACGACATATACTCACGAAAATATCGTCGTCCACGATAGATATTGGCTGAACTCTGCGAGCTGTCCAACGCGCGAGGATTCTGTCCGCACGTCGCTGCGCAGCGTCGTCCACTGCGCGCCGTCGTGGAGCGAGCTCGAGCTCGCCACCGGCGGTAATCTGGGTTGCCTTCATGACAGTGGCACCGCGCTCTTGGCTCAAGACGTACCCTGCGACTTCTGCTTGGTGGTTGCGCTGCATATGAAGTCGCACCTGAGTAGTTTGGCCCACCTGGAAGTACATTGGTTGCTCACAGAGGAGGCAGTATGCGGACTTGGCGTGAGCCGACCTCAGCTCCGCGTCAGGAATCGAGATGAACTCCTCCTTCGGCACGAGACGCGCGAAGTGCCAGAACTCGCCCTTGCGCACTTGTTTGAGCCTGTAGAGCCTTGGAGGGCGTGCAAGAAGGGCTTGGTGAGGCATCGGTTCCGCTTCTGGCTCCATTCGTTTGCTCCAGTTTCGTGAATTCAGGGATTTGTAAATGCTGGGAACATGTAAGCCACATGTTTGGCACATATTTGATACATGTTAGTAAACATGAGCTAACGTTTGGTTGGCTAACGTTAATTTAACCTAACATGTGCTGTCGTTGGCAGCTCGAATGCCGAGCACACATATCTTAGTACTACTACGTAAGCAGACAAGCAGACAAACTACTACTCCGTCCCATAACTATTTACCGGAAAGGAGTTTTTGCGGCGCTTTTTGTCAATTACGCGAATTGGACAAAGAAGAACTACATTCTGCTGGTATGGCCACGATATTTTGATTGATGTACTTTTTGCTGCATTCTGATTGGTGGATCAACGGAAAACCATAGGAAAGAGGACAATCAGGACAACGTATCATAAATTTGGTTGTTCTATGTCCGTTTTCATGTCGTCGCATGCTTTTTTTACCGTGTCCAAAAATGCATACTGAATGCAAGTGTTTTGTTGCGTCAAAAGATTTGGGACAACAAAATAGTGGGTATGCGTCAATACTTTTGGGACGGAGTATCGTATTTTCTGTGTTGAGCGACATATTATCTTAAGACATACATTGCTCTCCTTACCAATCACGTCGCCGCAATCGATTTCATAAAAATTCTATCTCGAGCAGTACAGATTTAAAATTAGCCCCACCACTCATTATCAAAAGATGACGGGAAGGAACGCAGCGCCAGCGGGACGCCCTCGGCTTGAAGCGGCGGTCGCCAGCCTCTGCAGCACCGACTCAACGCTGAGACGGTCACTAAAAAGCTGGCGGTGCTAAAAATGCTGGAGCAAACATGCTCAATGAAGACAACATTCAATCACTTCTACCCTCACCTCACACCTGCTGCGTTCAAAAGTAAGTACGCGCAGGTCTATGCGTGGAAGAAGGTGAAAGCAACATTGACTGCTGCAGAGGCGGACAACAAGGGTGGCATGCAGAAGCTCCGAGCTCACGGTGTCGCAACAGCCCTGACTGTGGACCAAGAGTACGAAGTCGTGCGTTTCGTCAATGAGCTCCAGGAAGACGGCGTTCCGGTATCAACGTTGATGCTGTGTACAAAGGCTAAAGAGGTGGCAGACAACGCAGGCGTCCACCCTTTCTCTGCATCGCCATGTTGGGTGGAAGGGTTCAAGGCAAGAAACAGATTCAGCATGAGAGCGGCAACACAACAATGCCAGCGCAGTCCCGAAGACCTGGACCGGCTGGCAAGCGAGTTCGCAGTTGTGGTTGAAGCGACAGTGCGGGACCTCGGCATCGCTTGCTTCTACAATGCCGATCAAACGGGTGTGCTCAGACATTGGTATTTAGCGTGGTGGTTGCTGTCTTACATGTTATGTCTCTGCGGCTCCAGCGTGCATCTCTGAGTACCTACCTACACGAACACTCGCCAAGACTGGAGAGCAGATGGTGCGGGTGAAATGCGGCGGCGCAGCGAAAGAGAGAGCAACAGTAATACTCCTTGGCGACTCCACCGGCGCGCGCTACGCACCGTTCGTCGTGTTCAAGTCAGCACCGTCAAAGAGCAGTGCGAAAGTAGCGGAAACTCTCTTCAACGTTGCGGCTTTGACCCGCGCGTGTGGCACGAAGTGCGAGCGCTCCGGAGCGAGCTTGAAATCGAGACTCATGGCATCAACAAAGATGTGTAGAATTGCTGTTGTGCAAATTACCGACGCGCGTTCTCATGAGTGTGTGCTGTGCGCCAAGGCAGGTGGAATGCCTCACTCTCTCTCTGTCTTTCCTTCGCTTCCACTTTGGTGACCGGGAGCCCAAAGACGACCCAATCCTCCTCTTGAGGGACGATTTTAGCGGTCATTGGACGCAAGAAGTGCGAGATGTGACAGCAGAGCTCAACGTCGTTCTTCTGAAGGTCCCGCCTCACACAACCGCTGTCTGCCAGCCCGCGGATGCTGCCTGGATCCACCCGTTCAAGTCGAGAATGAGACAACGATGGATCGACGAGCTTTGCTCTCAAGTGGCTCAACCGCGCCAGATCGGCGTACCCTTTCGGCCTTTGCCTCCAAAGCGAGCGATAATCGCTTGGTGGATCGCCGCAGCCTGGGGCAGTATCGACTCTACCATTATTGCGAACGGCTACCGGAAGTGCAGCATTCTGACTACGGAATCTTGCATTGCTGCTGCATCACTCGCCTCCAACCTCGCTGCCTTGCATGTTTTCGAGGGTCGGGCAGTAAGCGAGGACGACGAGTTCGACGGTATTGTGCGCGTAGAGGCGACCATTTGACAGCTGATTTTTGTGTTTCAAATGTTGCATGCATGCCAGGGGGACGCTTCACTCAGAACCCCAACTGAGCCACAATCGCAACGTGCGGATTCGCTTTTGACAGTGCAATGCCAAGTTGCCATACCATAAATTATCGGACCATTTGACCAGAACGGAAAGCAGGCCAAGCATATCAAACTGGGCTGTAAATAGTTTTTACCTCGGGAGGTAAATACGATGAGGCGGGCAAAATCGCACAGCCAGCCAGCAGCAGGGAGGGGGGAGCAAGCAGGAAAGCGCTCACACTGTTTCCCGAGCAGCACTAAAAGCAGCATCAGCAGCACTGACAGCAGCACCAGCAGCGCCAGCAGTACCAGTAGCGCCAGCAGCGCGAAGAGCACCAGTGGCGGCAGCAATGCCAGCAGCACCAACAGCCAGCAGCGCTCTCCACGCTCTCCGTCCCCTCCAGCTCTGCTTCTCTCGCCACGGGCCGCACCCCTCAAGCTCACCCACTCACACAAGGCGGGAAGCAAGCACCCGCAAGTGCGGTGGGGATGACTGGCATGTGTGCTGTTCGTTGTGTGTATATATATGTGTGTGCGTGTTGTGTGCATATCCTAATCTGCATCAGCGAGCGCAGTGCGTTCGCGCGAGCGAGTTGCGAGCATTGGCAAAGTTTCATTGGCGTACATATGTGGGTCCTTTTTCATTTCAGTGTAAGCGTGTATGCGTGTAAAAGCGCATTTTTGGCGGTTGGTACGAATTTGCATGCGTGTATGCAGACACGTGTGAATGGAGGAGAGCGATGACGGTAGAACTGCTGGGAGAGCGACGACTGCTACAAGCGCTGCGTGTACAGCTGCGAAACTGACTTCTACTGCTGCTACAGCGAACGAGGAGATGGCTGCTACTGCGACTGCGAGTTCGACTGGGATGGATGCTACTTTGAGCCCCGCTCTGGTCTCAGCAGCGATTGACACCACAGCTGCGTCGACTGCAACGCTGGCGGCAAAGCTGGCTGCGACTGAGACTGCGGCTGCTGTTGCGGCTGCGGCTGCAGCTACGGCACTGGCGACTACAGCGAGTGCTGCGACTGCTACGACTGCTGCGACTGCGTTAGCGTCTGCGTCTGCGACTGCATCAGCTGTATCGACGAGAGCAGTGGCCACCGCGACGGCTGTTGCAGCGACACAACCTGCCGCGCGTGCTGCTGCTGTGACGACTGCGGCTGTTGCTGCGGCTCCGTGAGGCCGCTGCTGCTCCTCACGTGCACAGGTATGAGGATGTATTGAGTGTGGCGCGGCGCTGGATCGACGAATGCGCCGACATCAAGACGGCGCTTGTACGCTACGAAGAGCGCGTTCAGCGTTCCAGTCTTGTGCAATGCGTGCAAGCAGTTCAGCACAGACTGCGCGCCGCGCGCACGGACATCATCCCCATGAAACGCGAGCATCGCCCGCTCTGCTGCCTCGCTCGCCTTCTGTACGTCGTCTCGGTACGACTCACTTGTGTCATCGACCTGTGTCGCGTCGAGGAAGAGGCGCGTGAAGGCGGCGGTAAGCTTGGCGTCGGACTTGCGCTGCTTGTGGCCATGCGTGCTCCACAGATGGGGATCTGAGCAGAACCACTCGAATCAGACGGCGCTCACGGTCTTCACGGGAGATCACTGCCGCCTCGACGGAGCGCCATTGCAGCGGCGCCAGCACCAGCTGCACCAGCCGCTCCAAGTCTTTTCTTCCCGGTTGAGCGCGCCGCAGAAGATCGAACAGCCCGACCGCTGTAGACGAGCGCCTCGAGCGCGTCCATTCGCGCATCCTGGCGGCGTGCGACAGCGAGCAGCTGCTCGATCACGGTGACTTGGTTCTTGATCAGCTTCCGCTCCTCGGTCTCTAGCTTGTGATACTCACCCTCACCTGCGCCGTGCGCTTCTTGTTCGCGTTGCTGAGAGCAGGCGACGATGGCAGACAACCACGCGAGCAAGTCGGCGAGCGAGTAGTGTGCGTCAAGCGCGCACTGCTCGACGCGACGCACGATCAGGCTTGCCGGGTGGTCCGCCTTCAGCCGAGGGTAGTGGCGGAGGAGAACTGCGATCAGCGTGGCGCGCACGCGGCCGGTGATCGAGAAGCGCGGCAACTCAAAGCCGCTGAACGCCCAGAGAGCCGCGCCTTGACGGCAGCGATGCTCTTGCGCGTGGCCGAGTCCAGATCGTCCACGGTTGAGAGAGGTACGATGTCGCTTGGTTGCGATCCGCTGAGAACCTTGGGCACCTTGTGGTCTCCCTTGCGCGTGTTAAACATGTAATTGAATGCCTTGTTCGTGGTGCTGACGTTCCAGGTGCCGCGATCAAAGGTTCACCTGTCCGGCAGCTCCGCGCACCACCGCGCCGGAACGAATGCGATGTAAGCTGCTCGGACACACCTGCCGAACCTGCAATGCGTTCCAGCAACCCGTTGACGTGGCTGTGGATGGCGACAGGCGCAACCGAGGACATATCACGTGACTTGGACGAGAGCACCGGCGGCGGCGCAAGCACTACAGTTTTGTCGCCTGGCGCCTCAAGCATCTTCGACAGTGGGGGCATCAGCCAAGGAGATCGTCGCCCCCGCTGGCGCCGACGGCAGACCGCCGACGAGGTCGGTTGAGGGCGAGGTCTGTGTGGCGAACGCACGCAACCGCTACAAGTAGACAGGTTGCATAATCTGCGTCGGAATAGAGCGACAACCCTTGTTCCTCGCTTATTCTGACACGCACAAACCACACAAAGAATACACCGCCTGCGTCAATGGACACATGCTGCTTGCGCAGGTGCGTAACGTCGGACGCGCGCCTGAACAAGTACCACAGCAACACAAGCAGACACGCATCCTGGTGGTCACTCGCCATGCGCGCATTCGCATACAAATACAGAGTCATTTTCTTAAGGTCACTCTTCGTGCATGCAGTGGCCTTCTTTACCATGCCGCCAC
>JAASFJ010000690.1:0-17114 GCA_023333755.1 Globisporangium uncinulatum
CCAAAGGGCGACTGCATCTGTGCATGGGGGTGGGTGCCGGACGGCTGTGGACAGCAGAACATGTACATGCAAGGCTTCAAGTGCCGCGTGACGAACGCGAAAGCGAGCGGCCGCAAGCCGGGCAAGGCCGTGACGCCGGGATCAGGTGTCCAAGGACCCAAGCAGCTCATCTATGCGTTCCAGAAGTCGGGTAACAACTACAAGGACCGCACGCCGTCGAACCAAGTGCCGACGTACTCGACGCGCATGGGCTATACGAACGGCGCGCAGACCGACATCTTCACGAGCTCTGGAGCGCGCAGCTACTCGTTTGAGGGCTAAGTTGTGTCGTATTTGTTGTGTCGAAGGAGTGTCTAGGTGGCCTCTCTAGGTTGTCAAAATCAGCTTCACGTTCTGTGCGTCTGTTGCCTTCCACTGTTCGTGCCTAGAAGCCCTTCCACTCGAGCTCGAGTGTGATCGAGCCACTGTTGTTGCCGAGCAGCCATGTCTTGGTGAACCGGTCGTTCCGCTGCACTTGAGCGAGTGAGATCTCAACGTGGCCAATCTCGTCGTCCGTCTTGAGAAAGTCCGAGTCCATGACGACGACCGAGAGTGTGTCGTGGCGGTCGTTCGAGACGAGGAGCTCCAATTGCTCGGGCGGGTCCCAGATCTGCATGAGAAAGCGAGTGTTAGCTCGTCACTACCTTCAGAACCACCAGCCAGTCAGGACTACATCCCCATCTCGTACCGGATTGAGCGTCGTGCTCTTGACAGAGCTCTGCTTAACGCGGCTGCCGACTCGGAAGACCACGTACGGGTCGCTCGAGCCGTTAAAGTCCATGGGCGTGAGCCGCTCGCACTTGTACAGCTTGACGAACACAGCACCCATGCACGCAATGTCCTCTGGCAGCAGCGGCCGTGCGTCGCTTGCTGCTCGGCCTGCAAACGGGTACCACACGAGGTCGAACTCGGCTTGGCCGACGCCATCGCGACCGAACGCGACGATCTCGCGCGAGTCTGCGAGCGGCTCGAGGTGGTCAAGATGGATCCACTTGGCGTCAATGAGCCGCGGGTGGCGCAGCGTCTCCTTGTACTCGAGCGAGAGGCTCAGGTCCTGCGTCTTGGGGTCGCGTACGAGTAAGTGGAAGCACTCGTCCCCAAAGTCATGCACGGTCTGGCCATGCACCGCCTCAGTCACAGCTTTCTCCTTGCCGGCGCTCAGCTGCACCTCGAAGCTGTGCAGACCAGTCCAGCGGGAGATGGCGTTCGCTGGCGCCACACCGCTCAGCTCCAGGTTCTTCACGACGAGCATCCCGAGCGGCCGGTTCGCGCCAAGCGCCTCCATCTCGAGCTTGCTCAGATCCTGGACGAGCGGCACGAGGATCTTGTTGGGCCACACCGCGTGGCTCTCGATCGCTGTCGAGATTGCGCTTCGGAAGACTGATGAGAGCGCCGGCAGGCCCATCCAGTTCACGTACAGCGTGCTCAGGTTGAAGTTCACAGTCGGCGTCTCAGTGAAGCTGACCGAGACGGAGCCGACAGTCGGCCAGCGCGGGAAGAGCGGCTTGAGCTCGATCCGTAGTGTGCCGCGCAACAGGAAGTCCGACAGCTCGATGCTCATGCGCACAGGCGAGCCCGGAGTCCGACACGAGAAGACAATGTCCGTGTTCTGCGTCGCGAAGAGCACGTCGACGTCAATCACGACTTGCTCTTCGAGGTGTTTCTGTGTCTTGATGCCGTTGATCACAGGCGCTGCCGTGCCGAGGTCCAGCCCGCTAAACCCGAGCTCTGACATCATGAGCTTCGGCTTAATACCGTCCAGCACCGGCGTCAGCGCGTCTTTCACAGACCGCGCGATCGCGACTTTGACGTACGGCCAGAGCGCGTCGACGGTCTGGTTCAGCCAGTCGCACTTCTCGACGTCGGGGAACTTGACCCAGCGCGGTAGGTCTTCCTGGAGCAGTTCGTGCAGCGTCTCGCGGTCCAGACCCTTTAGTAGCTGCGCACCAATCATAAGCACCATCAAGCAATGGGGGTAAGGTACGAGCCACGTCCAGTACGCGTCTCTCTCCACCACGCATGCGTACGTGGATCTTGCTGTTCTCGCTCAGCGGTGCGAATGCGGTCGTGAACGCCGCACTCTTGAGGCGAAAGAGAAAGATCGCTACCAGCAGCCCAACGGCTGTGTACTCGCGGTTGATGCGCGCGAGGTGGATAACTGCGAGGCCGCCGACAAAGCAGATCGTTTCAGCCACAACCGGCGTGAGTAGGAAGCCCCACACGCCGTGACCCAGGCGCAGTCCCGGACTCGATGCTGTCGGTGGCAGCATCTCGCCGCTGACTCCACCAACGCTGTTACTACTGCTGCTGCGTCGCGAAGGGGGCACGAGTGACGACGTGCGACGCCGGCGACGCGGCTCGAGGCTGGGACGGCTCATCACCGGGGATTGGCTGTCGGACGGCGACGCAAAAAGCAACGCGCGGCGCCGTTTCTGCTGCTGCGCGAGCGCGAGCGCCATGGACGCGACGGCCAGCGTCATCGCCGCCGTCATCCACGTCCATTTGGCGTGCGCCGCCTGCCACGCGCTCGAAGAGCTCATCCGAGGCGTGTCAATTTGGATCGGATTGGTGAGATTGGTTAGTGACTCGCGAGCTTTGTGGCACGCATTATTCTGTATCGTTTATGAACCAAATTGTAGGTAATTGTAGGTTGGCTGGCTGGTTCCCAGCCGCTCGCCCTGTGCACCAACGTTGTCGGAGACCAGGAGAGGCCTTTGAGTCAAGGAGCCAAGAACCTGTTCCAAGCGTCCCATGGCAGGGCATAAAGTACTCTTGTATCCCCTCCCCTGTCACTCTCCACCATGGCTGCCTGTTGGTCTTCCTGCACATCAATCGCAGTCGAGGAGTGGGTTCTCTGAGCCGTCCACGCCCACTCGCAGAACGCTAGATGCACTAAACACGTGAAGACAAGTAGCGTATGTGTACGTGAATCCGAAAGTTATACACCGGCGCACTGGCGCTTGAAGAGGTTCCAGTATGTGCCACCCCGTCTCTTCATTTCCTCATTCCCATCCTTCTTGCTTGTCGTGAGCCGTTTGTCCGCAGTCTCCAGTCTCGTGTCCAGTTGGTATAGTGTCCATGGTTGCATTTCTGCGCGTGTCAGTAGCGACTAAGAGAAGAGGTAGGCGGCGCCGCCGAGACCCGCGAGCACGAGCAGCACCATGACGATCAGCATCGGGTTCACCGCCGGTTTCTCCTCCTTGAACTCTGGAAAACGCGCCAGTCAACGCAACACCGCCACACAACTTAGCCCTGGACGCCAGTTTGGACATAATACAGGTGCTATGCAACCACAAACACACACAAAGACGCACTGTTGCCTGGGATTGCGTAGCGTGAGCGCAGCTGCGCCGCACTGAGGTCGCAGTCGCGAACCGAGCCGCCGCGGTCGTACCGTGAGCGCAATTCGCTCGCGTTCATCGCGTCGTCGCTCATGAGAGAAGGGGTCTGCTTCTGTTGCGGTGGCGCTCGCTACGGTGGTGGCGCTCGTGCGCGTGTCCTTCTGTGCTGCTCGATACAGTACTGTGAGTGTGCGGATGGGGACTCTAGTGTCGCGAAACGACGCGGCGCTTTGTTTGCTTCAACCTTGGTTTTAGCACTACTATTAGTTACTGTTACTTTCTGGCACGCGCCAGATCGCGTTCTGGAACGGATAGTGGGTTGTTGAAGTCGCGGTGCAGTATGCGGTGGGCGGCGGACGCTGGGAGCGATGATGACGAGCGGCTCTCGTGGCGCAGCTTCGGCGACGCGCCAGCACTTAGCGAAACCTATGAAAGTGGTACGGACGTCCGTGTATCTGTTTGTGCTTGCGCAAAACGGAGAAGATGTGGAGAGGTAGCAGCTGACGAATGCGCACATACAGACGCCTCAGCGGACGGCGACTTCGCCCAGCTCATTGATCGCCGTGCACAAGTCAACGTGTTTGACCAAGGTTCTCAGCTCTGTGCTGCTGTGGATGATGAGAGCGAGAGTATCAGAGACTTCATGCGTCCAGAGCCGCGTTCGCTGCCGCGATTGACAGACACAGACGCAGATGCCACGCCGCCGCGTTCGTCACACGAGATCGTCGGCAGCGAGCGAGCGCCCGTGATCACTCTAAGGGTCGAGCGAGCGAGCGAGCGTGTCACGCAACCACAACTGTCGCAGTTGCACCCCCAGGTCGTGCGCGAACTGCCGTCAACGTCCGAGATGGTCGGCATTTCTGAGACGCAGCCTACGCCATTGAAGTGGAGCGAGCGCAGTTCCGTACAACCAGCGAGTCACACGC
The DNA here is from genome assembly GCA_023333755.1 of Globisporangium uncinulatum. NCBI lineage: Eukaryota > Oomycota > Peronosporomycetes > Pythiales > Pythiaceae > Globisporangium > Globisporangium uncinulatum. The sequence continues at coordinate 4,307 of JAASFJ010000690.1, forward strand.
TCCGGCCGCGACACGACACTCCACACACTACACCCATGTTGTTACACGGCGTGCGTGAAGAAACCGAGGAGCCGTGGTGGAGTGCGTCAGCATCAGAGCGATCGCCGCCACACTGTGTCCTGTTCAATGACGACCAAGATGGTACTGACTTACGACAGCCGGCTTCAGTGGCTCAACAGCGCCAACCAATGTCCCTCAGCCAGTTGCTAACGATGCAATCAGCCCCACCGTCACGAATCTTTGAGCCAGAGCTTCACCAGCGAGACAACCAGTGTGGTCAGGACCAGCAACGCATTCAACAGCTTGAAGCGGAGCTGCGAGAGCTGCGTACACAGGTTGGCGACCTCACTGACTCCGCGGTTGTCGCTCAGTGTTTAACTAAGAGACTCTGATGACCGCTTGCCGCTGCGTCCTTTCCCTTCCCCCGCCTTCAGATCGGACTCGTGCGAGCTGAAGAGTCGAGATGGAAAGAGAAGAACGCAGTGCTCGAAGCGCAGGTCCAGCAGCTTCAGTCTCTCGTCTTTGACGCAGAGCAACGGGACTCGGAAGCACGACAGCAGCTCGCGCACAAGCGCGCCGAGGTCGCGCAGCTCCAGACGCGGTGCTTTGCGCTCCAGGACGCGAACGAGACGTGCATGGAGCACGCAAAGAAGGCGAGCGACGAGAAGGAGCGCGTGCAGCGAGACTACCTCCAGGTCGTGTACGACTTGGGAAAAGCACAGAAGCAGCTGAACGCCATGTCGAAAGAGGTCGCGTCCACAGCGTCCAGCGAAGCGCTGATTCGCGAGATCGACAGGCTCCAGCGCGACAGCGAGGCGCTAGCGCAGCACGTGAAAGCGCTCGAGGTGCGTCCGCTTGCTGCTTGCGTCCTGTACGTGACGGCCGCACTCTTACTGTGAGTGTCCTTGCGTCCCAGCGAGGATCCGGCTCTGGCGGCGGCAGTGCTGACTCACACCAACAGCAGCAGGCAGTGATCCGAGGGCTGCACAAGCACATCCAGGAGCTCGAAGATGAGATGCAGCAGCTGCGGTTTGCTGGCAGCTCGGCGTCGCACTCGAGCTCCGCGTACGCTTCGCCTCCGCCTGCGCCAGTGGCGCTTCTCCAAGCTTCGAACCCGTTCGGTGGAACGAGCTCAGCAAGAGGGGGCGATGCATCGTCGTCGTCATCGTCGAACCTCATGTCGTTCGTGCCGGCGTTGGACTTTTCCGGGCATCGCGAACCGAGCCCAGCAGCAGAGAAGCCCGTGTCACTGAGAGGTACTCACTCGTACTGCGTACGCAGTCTCCCGATGCCCGTCTTGGTGCTTGGCATCGAAACGCTGTCAGCGAGTGATCCATCAGTCTTCTGTGGACGTAGATATCCTAGCCGAGCAGCAGCTCACTGGCGCGGGCCGGCGAGTGGCGACCACGCAAGCGACTGGCACCAGGAGCTCAAATCCACCGCTGACCCTCGCGTCCATGGGCTTCGCATCACCGCCGTTGTCTCGAGAACCTGGGTTGACGCAGCAGACGACTCGCTGGGATGGTGTCAGCATGGATCGTTCGTACCAGCAGCAGCTCAACCTTGAGCAGTTCAAAGCTGAAGGTTGTGGTTGTGTGCGTGGCGAATGGCTTTCAGTCAGTCACTTAAGTACTGTAGTTGAGCGCCTGACGACGCTACTCTTGTCCGGTTGCAGCACTCGCGAGGCGAGCGACAAGCAGCTCTGCCTACCAGCCAGCAGGAACCGTTTCGAGGTCGGCGTCACACCCACCTGTGGAAGCTGCAGCGAAGGCACCATTCGCCACAGAGCGACAGGCGTTCCAACTGGATGCGGTGCAGCGACGGCAGCTCGAACAACGGCTCATGGCGCTCCAGCTCGAGAAAGAACAGGTACGAAGGTGGAGGAGACGGCTGCGCTAGAGTGGTTTTACTGTAGACAGATAAGAGAGCGTATGAACTCACGTCCGGAGCCGACAGGTGGAAGCGAAGGCGATGAAGCTGGAGCAGGCGGGGACGCGAACCATCAGCGCGCGCTCGGAGAAGCAGCGGCTGGAGACCAAGCTCCAGGCGCTCGCGCAGGACGTGAGCAGGCTCAAGCTCACGCTGCGATGACCAGTGGACTGGCGGAGACAGCGTCGCACCTCAGCGGAACCAACCTTGAACAGCGTAGGTTGTCTTGGTTAGGACAGAATGGTGCCGACATTAATCGGAGCTTAGACAGGACGCGCATGTGCTCGACCTGGGCGAGCCAACAGGGTGGCACCTCTGGTGGTGAACTGAATAATATGCCAGTCACCGCACCCTCTCGTGGTACTGTATGTGTTTGCCGTCACCACCTCCTTAACTGCGTGCGTGATGATACAACCCAGCAGCCATTCCCGATGCTGACGTTCAGGAGTCGATCGAGGTGATCGAATGAGTGGCTGGGGCTAGTGACACTTGCTTTCAGTATGCTCCATTGCGTTCTTTTTCCCTCTCTTTTATTTCGAACTAAGAAAACGGTGTGCTGGCTCACACTGTGGACATTTGGACATTCGCGGAACCACCACGAGAAGCATCAGAAGTGCTCTCCCGCCACCGCCACCTTCAGCTTCGCGACCACCACCACCTTCAGCTTCGCGACCACCACCACCAAGGCGAGCAAAGCCACCCCCTTCTCCCTCCTCTATACTACAATGGCGACGACTGCAGCCGACGTGCTGCAGCTCGTGCGCTTTGAAGAGCGCGCTGCTGAAGTCGAGCTCAAGCTGCCGGCGGTCCTCGCAGTCGCCAAGGACGAGCCGCTCGCTCGCCGCAACCAGGCGAAGCGCCAGCTCTACCTCGAGTCCGAGCTCATCCGCGTGGAGCTCGAGGAGCAGATGAACCTCGCAGGCATTGAGCCGCAGTTCGTCACGTCGCCCGAAATGCAGGCAGCAAACAAGCGCTTGGACGCAATCCGCCAGCAGCTGTGTCTGGACGTGCTGCCAGCCACGCGCTCGCAGCTCGAACAAGCGTACTCGCTCGTGCGCTTCGTCACGTTCGCGCTACTACTCGTCGGCTGGTTCAGTGCGCTCACGTTCGCGATCCCACTGCGCTTCGCTGGCCCCTTCCTGCGCTCGCTCGGCTGGAAGAAGAACTACTTGCCGATCGACATTTTGTCGGTGCGTGTGTGTCTCTGTGTGTGGTTGGTCTATGTGAACTGTAGTGGCGCTGGACTAACAAGTGGTGGCTGCACACTAGTGGGGGATGGCGTACTTGATCTGCCTCGCAGCTGGCACAGAGACGCGCATTGAGGGCCGAGAGAACCTCACGGACCTCAAGGATTCGGTCGTGTGCATGTTCAGGTGTGTCTTTTACTGTCTATTTGTGACAATGTGGCGCATTTGAGAGACTCACGACGGTCGGAATGTGAAATGTGCCACGTAGCCACGCGTCGAACCTCGACGGTTTTATTGTGAACGCGTCGTCACCTGCTGCGTTCAAGGTGCGTACTGTGTGGCTGAAAGGCCGTGTCGCTTGTTGTGTTGCTGCTGTTGTTATTGACGCCCCTGTGTCCATGTAGTACGCAGCAAAGAAGAGCCTGTTCCTCATCCCGTTCCTCGGCTGGACAGCGCGTTGGGGCTTTGAGTTTGTCGCGATTGACCGTGGCAACCGGTACGTGTATACTTCTCGCATTCTCTCTTAAGTTCAATTTCTGAGTGACGCCATCACTGGACTAACGAACACCACAACCCCAGCAATTCGGCGCTCAAGAGTCTGAAAGAGCTCGCGGTCTCGATCAACGAGAACGGCAACTCGGTCTGCATCTCACCGGAAGGCACGCGCTCGAAGGACGGACTCGTACGTAACTGAGTGTGCGCTGGTTGTGTATATACAGTATAGAGTATACAGCAGTCCTGTTCTTGACCTGATCCTCGATGACTCGCACACGCTCGCATAGCTGCAAGAGTTCAAGAAAGGCCCGTTCTACTTGCGCGAAGACACAAAGAAGAACGTGGTGCCAGCGGTCGTGTTTGGCGCGTACGAGCTGTGGCCGCCTGGGCGTCTCATCACACTGCCGGGCAAGGCGCTCATCCGGTTCCTGCCCGAGTACGTGGCCGACCCGACGAAGAGCCGGAACCTGAACCGCCTCGCCCTGCGCCGTATCTACCTCCAGGCGTTCGCGGAAGACGTCCCGGCGGACATTGGCTCGGCTGCGGACGCGAACGGCGTGCTGCGGAACGTTGTCGGGATCTACTTGATCTGGGCCGTGACGATCAAGACCACGCTCGTCTCGCTCTCGGTCATCAGCTCGCTCTGCGTCGCTGTCGGCATGAGCTACTGGACGTTCGCAGAGCTTGCGGTCGTCGTGCTGCTCGGCCTTGAAGCGCTCATGTTCTTCACGTGCTAAGGCGACACGGCGATGGCGCCGACCGGCTTTCTCCACTTCCGCTCTTCTCCTCACGACGAAGAGCAGAGGCGGAGAGTTCGTTCGTTCCCCACGTCTGGCACGTTTGAAGCGAGTGACGACGGTGGCTGCTACCATCCGCCATACATGGGGCGATCCAAGAGATCGCTCGTGTCGCTGCCGACCAGCGAAAGTGAGCGACTGGAGCTACAGTACTGCAGCAGACAGTAGGACACACGTCCAATCCATCCATACACATACGTAGGTATACAACCGTGACTTTCTTGTCCGCTTGCAGACATATACGCGTCACTTCTTGGGCTTCTTTACGCGCGCAACCTCCTTCTGCTGCAGCTGCTGCTCGCGGGCAGCGAGTCCTTCACGCAGTGGCTCAGCGGGCGATGTGACGGACGAGAAGGACGCGAGGCGGTGGCGGTCGACCTTGAGTTGCTCCTCGGCCGAGAGCTCTGCCGCTGGTGGCGCAGAGGCACCGGACACTTCCTGCCGCTCGCGCTTGCGCTTCCGCAGCGCCGCGTTCCGAAAGCGCACTGGCGCACTCTTGGACTCGCCCCAGCCCAGCATGAGGTTGCCTTCACCCACCGTGTCGCGCAGGAACTTGTCTTCGAAATCAAAGAGCTTGCGCTGCTCCTCGCGCCAGTCGTGCTCTTCCTCTGCGAGCGCCGTGAGGAGCGTGCGCACGCGTTCATCGAGCTCCTTCACGCCGACCATCCTTGCCTGCTTGTTGGGAAAGTAGAGGACGTGTGAATTGGCGATAGTGAAGAAGTAAAGTGGGTGAACGGAATGTGTATCATCCGGATGTAATAACTGTATGGAGGTGTTTTATCCGGAACAGTATCTGCCAGTATACAGTTGAAACCTCATCACGACCTCATAGAAAACCAGACCCAATGCGGTTGGTGCATGGTACAGGCATCCGTTGTGAACGTCCGATCCGATGCCAAGCGCTAGCATCGTGGTAGCCCTCCGCAGCCATCGCACTGCAGAAAGGAATCGCGTTTCTCGTCTTGGAGAGCAGCCGAGAGTACAGTAACAGGAGGTGTATACAAGCACTGTATCCACTGGGAAGTCGTTTCCTCATCGATGTGTCGTGGTGACAAATGGAGACTGATGCTTGTCAAAACAAAGTGAAGGGGCCCGCTCTCTCTCTCTCTGTTGAGTCACTCGCAAACCCACCGCATCCAGCACGTCGATTCGATCATCACCCAGTAGGAAACACTTCCAGCATGTTTGCAGTGTCCGAGTGGGTTCGCGCCGGCGCGACGTTGGCCGCGCTCCTCGTCGCGACGCGCGTCGTGGGGCTCGTGTTCACCGCTCTCTTTACTCGCTCCGGCAATGCGCTCCGACCAAAAGGCACGCTCCCGATCCTGTGCAACACGCTGCAGTTCCTGCGGCGCAGCCACGAATTCCACGACCTCCTGGTCGAGCTGAGCGCTGAGGCCCAGGATCGCACGATACAGGTGAAAATCCTCGGGCGACCCGAGATGATCGTCGTCGCGACGCCCGAGCTCTTTGAAGACGTGCTCAAGACGCACTTTGACAGCTTTGAGAAGGGCCCGTACCTCCGGAGCGTCATGTCAGACCTGCTTGGCGACGGCATCTTTGCAGTCGACGGCGAGCGCTGGGTCCACCAGCGCAAGACTGCGAGCAACCTCTTCTCGCTCCGTGCCCTCCGCGACTCCATGACTGCGAGCGTTCACAAGCACACGCGTGTCCTCGTGCGCGTACTCGCGCAGTCCCGCGAGACGAACACGCCTGCAGACGTGGTACAGCTTCTGAACCGGTTCACAGTCGAGACGTTCGCCGAGATTGGCTTTGGCGTCGACCTTCAGAGCCTCGAGCGCTCCGAGGAGCACGTGTTCACTGCTGCGTTCGACAGCGCCCTGCGGATCCTCGTCAAGCGCTTTGTGCGACCGCCGTGGTTCTGGCGCACACAGCGCTGGCTCGGACTCGGCGCAGAGGGCGAGCTGAAGCGCAACATCCGCGTCATCCACGGCACGGTGCTCGACATCATTGCCGAGTCTGTCGCCGCACGACGTCGCCGAGGTGAAGCAGCGGCTGCCAGCGACACAGCACACGACGCCAGATCGGACCTCGTCTCGCTCTTCCTCGACAACGTGAGCAACGACGGAGCCTCTGCCACGGACGAGGAGGACGCGTTCGACCCCGTACTGCTGCGCGACATTGTCGTGAACTTCCTCATCGCAGGCCGCGACAGCACGTCACAGACCGTCTCGTGGCTGCTCTACATGCTCGCCCAGCACCCACACGTAGAGGCTGCGATCCGCACGGAGCTCGCGCAAGAGCTCCCTGAGCTCATGAAGGGCACGCTCGAGTCCCCGTCGATGGAGCACGTGAGCAAGCTCGTGTACCTCGAAGCCGCGATCCGCGAGTCGCTGCGACTCAACACACCGGCGCCCGGGAACCTCCGGCAAGCCACCAAGGACGTCGTGCTCAGCGACGGCACGTTCGTACAGGCCGGCTGGAACGTCAGCATTGGGCCGTACCGGATCGGCCGTGCCAAGAGCGTGTGGGGCCCGGACGCGCTGGAGTACAAGCCCGAGCGCTGGATCGACCCTGCGACTGGGAAGCTCATTGCTGTGTCTGCGTACAAGTTCGCCGTGTTCAGCGCGGGTCCGCGCACGTGTCTCGGCGTGAACCTCGTGATGCTCGAGGTCAAGATCGTGATGGCGACGCTGCTGAGCCAGTTCCACTTTGACCTCGTGCCGAACCAGCACATCCACTACGACCACTCGATCTCCCTGCCCATCAAAGGCGCACTGCTCATGAACATCCAGTCTGCACCACCCCTCTAGAACGCTAGGACGCTAGGACGCTCGTAAGGGAGCAACACAACGCTAGGAACCGAACGTGTGAGCGTGAGGCCGTGTTACCAGTCGTCGTCGTCGTCTTCCTCGTCCACCTCGTCCGCTTGTAGCTCGGCAGCGTTGCTCATAGCTCGGCTGGCATCGGCAAAACCGAACACCGGCCGTTTCATAAGACTTGGGCTTGGGCTTGAGCTTGAGCGCGTCACTGGCGGCTGTGGGGTCGCGTCGGCGTCGAGAGCGAACACTTCTTCGTTCTCGCTCACGTCCGCTGACGACGACGACAGCTGTCGAGCGGCGATCTCGACAACCTCTGGCGCAATAGCGAAGTGCACTCTCGCTCGCCCGCTGTCGTCAACGTCGTCGTTGTTGTCGTCGCTCTCGTCGTCTTCTAACGTCGCGGTCGCGGAGCCTCCGACGGTGTGCTCGTTGGACCTACAAACCCACAGTCAGGAGGACACCCACTCGCACTCGTCCGAGCCTATGCGAACGAATGAACCAATCCACACACACACGCACCGCCGCTTGGTCGCGATCTGCCGCGAGAGCAGTGCAGTGAACCGGGACGTCGGGAGTGCGGAGCTCTGCGTCGTCGACACTGCTGGCGCTGAGCGCGGCGTCAGTGTCGGCGTCGGCATCGGCGTCGCTTTGCGCTGGACCAACTTGCTCCACTCCCACCGCCCGAGGCCCGAGCTGATCTCATCCCCGCTCTTCTTGCTCTTCTTCTTTGCCTTCTTCTCGGTCGTCGCGTCGCCTGCTGTGCCTGCGACTGTGCTCGGATCGAGACGGACAGGAGGGTTGCGGTGCACCACTTGCCGCTGCGACAAGTACGAGAGCTCGGTCGACGCGTGCCGAAGCGCGTCGTGCTGCAGCAATCGCTGTTCCTCTGCTGCCTGCGCACGCCGGCTCTCGTCGTCCGCGTCCTCAACGTCGACCAGCGCTGCACGCTCACTGTTGTAGGCGTCTACGGACGCGCCGTACGCCGACACCTGGCTCTTGGCCAGGAACACGCACTGCAGGTTTCGTGGGACGACGTTCAAGTAGCTGCGTCGCCGACCAACAGACGTGGCGTCGGCGGGTGTGAACACCGCAACGTTGCGAAGAAGCACGCCAGTCCCAGCGCCGAGCGCAGCACCGAGCTGCTCGGCGAGCTCACGGTGAAAGTAGCCTTCGATGTCCCCAGTCGGGTCCTGGAGGCAAACGAAACCAAGGGCATGAGCGAGCGACACGACACGACATGACACGACACGACACGACACACTCACGTGCAAGACTGCGACGATCTCTTCGTCCACGTACTTCATCGACTTGATCAGCAGCAGCAGCTGTGTTTCGGACATGAGTGAGAGACGCAGCCACACAGTGGACACTTGTCCGCCTCTCGTCACCTCACCTGTGGGATCTTCGGCGAGAAGTGGTCGTCTTCCAGGATGTACGACAGCGTGTGCTTCAAGCTGCTCATGCGGATCCCACCTAGCGACCCGACACCATGGCGTAAACACACACACAACGTAAGCTCGCATGCCACATGTTCGACTGCAACGCATCCTAGTGCACCACACACCACACGCACGCACCGTAGAGTTTGCCGGGCGTCGTGGCGAGTCCGAGGAACGCGCACATGTCGACCCACGGGCCGTCGTCAAACACGGTCGAGATCATGGCACCGGTGCCCATGGAGCCACCGCTCGCAAACTGCCCGCTATTGGCGCTCTCCATACTGTCCACCACCATAGCCACAGCACAACAGACGCAGCTCGCATGAGGAAAGTCGTCCTGTAATCCCCACACGACTGGCGGGTAGGAAACGAGCGCACACAGCACTGGGCTACCGTACACTGCCTGGTTCTTTATCACGTCCTGGAGCGGACCGGGCACTGTGCGCACCCACTTGAGGATGCTCTGCTGGGACTCGAAAGCTACACGCACAGGCGTCAGCTCTCTCTCTCTCTTCATACACCTGTGCATTTCCAAGAGCCTCTACGCACCATCGTCGCTGTCGTTTGCCGCGTTCTCGAAGCGTGCGCCGGAGCGCTTGCGCCGCTTGCTAGCCGCTGCTTTCGAGTGCGTCAACTGCTTCTTTGCCTGTTGTGCGCCGAAATCGTCTTCGTCACTGGAGCCCGAGCCAGCGCCAACGTCCGAGTCATCACGATAGGGCGGAGCAACGACCACTGGCGCCGGCGGCACAAGGCCCGGCGTCTCCAGCTCCTCGTCGTAGAACGCGTTGAACGCCGCGTACACGCTGGCGCTACCAGTCGGCTCCGCGAAGTCGTCGTCACTGTTGCTGGCCATTTTATTTACGTTGGTCGCAAATTACACTAACAATTACCAGAGCTGACTGGCGAATTACCTCAAAAACGCCATCAATTTGGCCCCATCAACTCCCAATGGCCGCCGACAACCTCCAGCTCCAACACAACTTACTCAGCCGAGCTTGACGACCATTTCGAATGGCCGCTGCGTGTCGCTCGCGTCGTACGCGAGGTCTCCGCGGTAAAACGTGCCGCCAAGCACGTCTGGGAACGCCCAGGACGTGCTAAAGAGCGCAAACTTGGCGATCCGGTACGGCAACGCCGTGTCCGGGCGCGCACTCTTCTCCTTCGCGAGCGTGAGCTGGCACCTGACGCTCGGGTGCTGCTTCTCGAGCAGCACTTTGAGCGAGTGCATCTTGTCCTCCACGCGCTTCACGGCTTTCGGGTCGGCCGGCTGACCGCGGTACAGTCCCAGGTTCTCAACCACGAGCGCGAACGGCTTGCCTGCGAACGCACCAGGCTCGGCTTTGGCCATGGCTTTGAGGATGTCGATGATACACATACTGACGCCCTTCAAGACGCCGATCTTGACGTTGCGCTGCCGTGCACAGTGCGACCGCAGCCGTACGAACGCCAAGAGACCGTCGGCGGTCGCTTCTTCGAGCGCTGAGAGCGCGACGTCTGAGAGCGTCGCCATCCCTGCGAGCGCACTTAAGCCCCGCTCTGTGATGGTCCGGATCGCTTCCGTGCCGTCGTACTGTCCAGGCTCAACGATACTCAGCTGCTCCAAGTACGGTGTCGACGATGCGAGCTCGAGGAGAAACTGGTCGTCAAACACGTCCACGTCGATGCGCGCAGTCGGGTGTAGGTAAACCTTGAGTCGGGTGAGGAACGGGAGTCCCCGCACGAGCGCGCAGAGCCCGTCAGACGAGTACGACTTGGCGATCTCAACGTACTCGGAAGCCACCACTGGCGGCGCAAACAACGGTGGTGGGAAGATCCGAGGCGCTGCCATGCCAGTGAGCGCAATGTGGTCCACTGGTGGGTCGTCCAGTGCGTCTTCCGCACCGAACGAGTCGGCAAAGTCCATGCGGAGGTCGGTGAGGAGCAGCTTCGGAGTCGCTCCAAACGGCCGGAAGAACGCGTCGGTGAACGGCACGACCGCCCAGTTGAACTCCCGCAAGCGCACGCACGTGCGGCAGAACGCGGCCCACGTTGCGTCCGTCACTTTCCACTCGTCGTCGCACGTCACAGGCGCCCAGCCGTCGCAGAGATACGTGAGCTTCCAGCCGTCGAGGACTTCAATGTTGGGGCAAAACTTCGTCACTGCTGCGACAAACTCGTTCGACGTCCAGAGCGAGTGCGCGACTGTGAGCTGCCGGAGACCAACAGCGCGGCCGCGCGTGAACCACCGAGCGAGCGCCTGCTCGAGTCGGAGCTGAAACACTTCGTCGTCGAGCGCAAACTTTGCTGGCTCGTCACTGTTGTCGCTGTTGTCAGCGGTTGTGGTCGATACGCGGCTGTAGAAGCGCGCGTACTTGTCCCACGGGAGCGGCAGCGGGAGCACGAGCGCCTGGAGCCTGAGACAGTGCGCCGCAGCGACGTCGAGGATCGTGCCCATGTGGGCGCGTGTGAGAAACGCCATCTCAGACAGGTCCAAGCGCTCGAGGTTCGGGCAGTGGCGCAGTAGTGTGGCCCACGGGATGCGGCTCGCCGCCTCGAGCCCTTGGCGTGGGTCGTAGTAGCCGTAGAGTGCGACCCGGAGGTCGACGAGGCGCTCGCCACGCACTGCGACCTGCTCTGTGCACGCAACGAGGACCTGCTCAGGGCTCTTGTACGACAGGTTGAGCTTGAGCCGGCGCTGCCGGTACTGCGCGACGATGGCGTCAATGAGCTCGCACCAGTAGACGCAGACGCTGCGCCAGCGCACAAGGCACTCGATCGCGACCTTGGCGCGCGTGACACGCCGCCAGCCCCGGCACTTGGCCGGCGACAGCTTCAGTGCCAAGTCTTTCACTGCGAACGAAAACACGAGCTCCATGACAGTGCGCGGCAGTAGGGTCAAGTCGCCGACGGGCAGTGGCCGGGGCGGTGATCGGGGCGCAGGCGACCGGCGTGGCGGGCTCAGGGGGCTCGTGATCGCGGCAATGGCGTAGAACTTGGCGTGACGCGCACCATCATCGTCTCGGCTGGCGTTCGTTGAAGCGTTCGCAGCAGTGGTCGTGACGATAGCGGACGTCGATGGCGGCGACGGTGGCTGCTTGCGCTTGCGGTCTGCAGCGCCCATGGGCCGGTATGGCGCTAGATGCGCAGAGACGACGACACCCAGCAGACACCGGATCGACGGACCCGCTCTCGGAAGGAAGCTTTTTTCGGCCCTGGACCGAGCGCCAGTTGGAACTGTTTCACACTGCTCTTGGTGGATAGTGTCAAAAATCCGGTCATTTAAGTGCACTAAGTTGTTTGCATTATTGCACTATCAACTTTTGCATTTGGAAGTTGACAGGCACAGCTGTAACAAACTGGAGCACGGATGTTACAACTGTAACAAACTGGTACGATCCAGGATGTGACCGCTCCTTCTTCTCGAACGAGTCGTTCGAGTTCGTTGGACGCATAACAACACCTCGCCTCCTGCTCGCTCCAGAAGATCAGCGAAGAGATAGTTGAGCGAGAAACAAGAAGTATTGCTAAGGTCGTGATAGTTTGTTTGTCGGTGCATAGTCTACGAAGTAGCACTGTGCCAGAGTAGAGCCTCTGACAGCACCTACTTCTTGCCTCCCTTCTTGGCACCATTACCTCCACTGCCCTGCACACCCTTTGCAGCTGGCTGTTGTTGCTGCTTCGGAATCGGCATTGCGACTTTCTTCTCTGGGGCAGGCTTGTTGTGTTCCTCCTTTGCGTTGTTTTTGCGGGCCATGGTTGCTGACTTGTCGGTGAAGCGGTGCGGCTGTCGGTGATGTGATGTGCCTTGACTTAAGCTGGCAGAGGGAGAGGAAGACTGTGCGACTTGGATGGCTTGGCTTGAGTAGCTTGGCTTGGGCCTTGGAAGCGAATGCGAAAGTGAGAATGAATCGATGCGCAGTAAAGCAGGACTCCAGCCCAGTCCAGCAGTGGAATTGGTGGCGCCTGTCATTCCTCGCGTTGGTTTCGCATTTCATTATGCGAAGCATCGCTAAAAGAAGTTACATCTCAAAGAAGGGCAATGCACGCCATCGGAACTGTTGCCGTCTCACTAATCTACCAGCGCATTTACGCTGCTCTGTCGCGCGGGAGTATCGACGCCTCCACCGGCGCATCGCGAACCACTGCGAGGGGAGGGGTGCAGGTGATGACTACAGGGAGGTCGAAGTTGAGATCGGAATCAA
>JAASFJ010000691.1:0-17109 GCA_023333755.1 Globisporangium uncinulatum
AGCGGTGCCAGTAGTGCCGGTGGCCGAGGCGGCGGAGCGCCGCTAAACAACAACCTGAGCGGTGGCTCGTCGCGACCGCCAAGAACCTGCCTGAAGTGCGGCTCATCGGCACACCAAGTGCGTGAGTGCCCGTCAGTGCAGGCCGGAGAAGCTGATCGCCTTCTTCGAGATCTTTATGCATCGCGGTCGCCGGCGGCGACCGGTGTACGTCGAGTGAAGGACTCTGCGGCGGCCGAGCCGTCGCCAAAGGCGAAGGCAGACTGTCGTGGTACGGTGCAGGTAACGGTCGATGGACTCCAGGTCCATGCGCTGCTGCTAGGCACTGGCGCGGACGTGAGCCTGGTCGCGCAGGGCGTCGTGGATGCGATCCGAGCCACTGGGACGCCGGTATTCTTGGCCGACACCAAGGCCAGGATGCTGACGCCGATCGGCGGCAACACCTTCGTCCTCTCAAGAGCGGCCACGTTCAAGGAAGTCGTGCTGTCGACCTCCGCGGGCCCCCTCATGCTTCGGAACTTGACGTGTCTCGTCGAGGATGGCAACGGAAGTCTCGAGTTCACGCTGGGACGGCCCATCATGACGACGCTAGGGTATAGCACGGATGAGCTGCTTGTACGCGCGCGCGACGCCAGTCCAGAATGGGAGCTCGGTGCTGCTAAGGAGACTGGGACCGCGTTCGATCTCGAGCCAACACCGCTACAAAAGGTGTTCCGGCTGCAGTGCACGGGGCGGGAGGCCGATGACTTCCTGTTCGCGGAGTTTGTCGCGCCGGAAGTGCCGCCAGACGCGGCCTCGGCTGGGCTCGAGTCGGTGGCAGACGGGTACTGGCAAGTGCCGCTCGGACCAACCAGCATGTCGGCTTTCAAGACGACAGGGCTCGACAACTACGCGGGTCACGGGGTCACGAGCTACGTCTGCGTGATACGGAACAGCGATGAGGTGGAGCGTCACGAAACGCGGACCGCGCTGCCCACGCTGAAAGCACATGACCCCGAGATCGTGCGCAGGCGACTGAAGGCCAAGGCTGAAGAAGCGGCGTTGATCGGGTTGACAGCCGCTGGGCTGCGACGACTGAAGGAGATCGTGCGCAGGCGAGAGGACACCTTCAGGCTCAAGTTTGAGAATGACCACCCGCCCGCGTCGCGCCGCTGCAGGTTCGCTTGAAGCCGGGCGCTATGCCGACAAAGGCTGCCGTACGGGGTCTCCCGCCAAACGACCGTGGGTTTCTCGACCGTCACACGACGACGCTGTTGGCGAACTCGCTCGTGTTCTTGAACCACCGTAGCCGATGGGCGTCTGCGCCGCGGATCGTACGCAAGAAGAAGCAAGACACGGACTCGAACGCGGACCCACGAATAACAATTGACACGCGTGGAGTGAATGACAGGACTGAGCCGATGCCGTGGCCGATGCCGGTGCTGGAGGTCGTGTTTGGCGTGCTGGAGGGCTCGCGAGCGTACTTCGTGCTCGACTGGTTTCGAGGATATTGGCAACTGCCGTTGCATCCGGACTCACGGGTGTACTGTACGTTCATCACGCACCGCGGCATGTACACACTGACGCGCGTGCCGATGGGCGCCATCGACTCGGTGGCGTACTGCCAGGGCGTGGTCGAGGAGATCTTCGGTGACCTGCTGGGGAACGGGCTTCTCGCGTGGTTGGACGACATCCTCGGCTACGCCGAGGACGAGGACGCGCTACTGGATCTTCTGGATAAGGTCCTGGAGCGGTGTGAGAAGTCTGGTCTGAAGCTCCACGCTGCCAAGTGCTCGTTCTTCAAGACTGAGGTGAAGTGGTGTGGGAAAATGATCTCCGCCGACGGCGTGCGACACTGCCCAGAACGTGTGCAGGGTCTCGTGGACATGCAGCCGCCTCAGACCGCCGGTGAGCTACAGCAGATGCTCTGTGCTGTGAACTGGATGCGGCAGAGCATCCTAGAATACAACAAGCTCGCGGTCGGGCTGTACCGGGTGCTGGAAGAGGCGATGAAGGTCGCCGGCTCGAGGAAGAAGGCCAAGCTGGCCAAGTTCCCGCTGTCACAAATCTGCTGGGGCAAGCAGCAGCTCGCTGAGGTTGCGGCTGTCAAGGACGCGCTGCTTCGCATGGTGCCGTAGGCGCACCCCCACCCCGATGCCGACGTCTGTCTGTACACCGACGCCAACCACGACTACTGGGGAGCGATCGTGACGGAGCTGACCCCGGGTGAGGCTCAGCTGCCGCTGGAGCAGCAGCATCATCAGCCGCTGGCTTTCATGAGCGGCCGGTTCAGCGGTGCTTCAAACCATTGGCCCACGATTGAGAAGGAAGCATACGCAATCGTCGAGTTGACGCGTCGCCTCGAGTACCTGCCGCTGAGGCCGGGTGGTTTCCGTCTGTACATGGACCACCGCAACCTCGTGTACATCTTCTTGCCGCGTGGCGTCGACAACGTGATGGCAAGGTACCAGGTAGACAAGCTGCAGCGCTGGTCGCTGTCTCTGCTGGCCTTCAAGTACGTGGTCGAGCATGTGCCTGGAGAAGCCAACGTCTGGGGCGACTTGCTGAGCCGCTGGGGCGCGGGGCCAGTGTTGAACGAGAGGCACGGCGCGACGCGCGTGTCCAGGCTCGCGGTGGTCGACCGCGTAAGCCCTCTACAGGAGGCGGACTTCGTGTGGCCGAGCTAGATCGAGATCCGCCAGCTCCAGGAAGCCGCTAAGAACCAAGCGCAGACGGAACGAGTTCGTGCGTCGCCCGTGGCGTACGATGAACACCGGAAGCTGGACGTGACGGCGACCGGCGCGGTGTGGATCCCGGGAGACTCAACCGCGATGCAGCAGCGACTGTGTGTGGTCGCACACTCCGGAGCAGTCGGCCATCGCGGTGCCAAGGCGACGGCGACGGCACTTGAGAAGGTGTTCTTCTGGAGGACGCTGCGTGCCGACATTGCCGCGTTTGTGACTGGGTGCCTGCATTGCATGGTGACGGCCGGTGGCAAGGTGCCACGACCGCACGGCGAGACGCTGCACGCGACTCGTCCGAACGAGCTGCTGCATTTCGACTTCCTGACTATGGTGGAAGGTGAGGGCGACGTCAAGTATGTACTTGTGCTCAAGGACGGCATGAGCGGGTTCATGGAGCTCGTCGCCTGCGCACAGGCCACGAGCGACGAGGTGTATCACAGCGTGATGGACTGGTTCAAGCGCTTCGGTGTCGTGCGCCAGTGGGTCTCCGATCGTGGAGCCCACTTCAAGAACCAGATCATCGAGATACTCCAGCACGCGCTTGGAGCGCACCGCCACTTCACGACCGCCTACACACCGTGGGCGAACGGCACGGTCGAGGTGGTGAATCGCGAGGTGACGAAGATCGTCAAGACCCTGACGAGCGAGCGACGACTCCAGCTTGGCGACTGGCCGCGACTACTGCCCGTGGTGCAGGCCGCACTCAACCAGACGCCGGCGGATCGCCTTGACGGCGCCACGCCGCTGACTGCGTTTACCGCTCTGCCTGGAGGCACTCAGCTGAGCAGCATCATCCACCCGCGAGACCCCCTCGAGGCCCCGATGACCTGGGTGGATGACGAGATCCAAGAACATCTCGGTGACGTGCGCCAGGCGCTGGACGCGATGCACCACGAGATGACCGACGCGAGCGAGAAGCGGCGTCGGGCAGCACGCTCACGTGTCGCAAAGAAGCAGGGCGTGATGCTCCAGCGCTTCAGCGAAGGCGACTTTGTTCTGACCGCAACGGCCACGGGCAAGACCGGTAACAAGTTGGCGGTGGTGTGGCGCGGCCCCAAACGTATCGTGAACGTGATCAACGACTGCACTTTCGAGGTACAAGACCTCGTGGAGCCGTTCGCGATCTCCATTCGGCACGCCGCTCGACTGCAGCTCTATCGTGAGGCTGGCCACGGTGTCGCCGAAGAGCTACTGGACCAAGCCGTCCATGGCGAAGGCGGGCATCTCGTTGAAGCCCTTCGCGCGTGTCGTTTGGGCCCGTCCACGCATCAGTGGGAGGTCTCCGTCAAGTGGTGGGGCTTGGACGAAGCCGAGGTCAGCTGGGAGCCGGCCGAGACGATCCAGGCCGACGTTCCAGTGATCTTCAAGGCCTTCGTGGATGCGCAGCCAGCCGATCCGGCTCGATTCGCCATGATGGCCGCTCTCACGGAGCTCGCGAAGCGCCAAGCAGCGACCGCAGCCGCGCGTGTGCCACGTACGCGGCGCCGAGCACCAAGAGCAGCACGCACCTAGACGGCAGTGCATCAAGCCGCCGCGCCGATGTCGCCGGCGGTCACAGGCAGTCTCCAAGACGAGGGAGGGGGAGTGTTCTGGCCGGAACGGATCCGCTAGATGCCTCCAGCGTCGGCTGCCAGTGTGTCCATTCGGGCGGGCTCAGACTCAGGCACGTGCCTGTTGTTGCAGTTGAAGCTCTGGGTCAGCCAGCTCATCGAAGCAGCGAGGCTCGAAGGCCCTCGCGTGCTGCCGCGTGGCCGGCTCTAGGAGCCCCCACGGCGGCCCCTGTGTAGAGTAGTGAGCTTAGAGCAGTCCTCCGGCATTTTAATGGTCTCTAACAGGCAGTTTGGTTTTGGCGACTACGACCAGAAGTTGATTCTGACCGAAGGACAGATCAGCGCTGCTGGGCTCTCTTGCGCGACCACATCATTCACATCGACGCTGTGGTCGAGCAGCGCATCCACGACTGAAGCATAGTACGTTCCGATGCGAGCCGCATCGGCGAGATACCAATGCGGCTTCTTACGCTCGATACTGCGCTCGCCTCGAGTAGTGCGACGACGACATCGACATGGTTCTGTGTGGCAGCGGAATGGAGCGGCGTCCACCCTTCGGCGTTTGCTGCGTTCGCATTTGCTCCACCCTGCAGCAGCGTCACGGCGGCATCGACATGCCCCGCCCACGCTGCTGCGGTCAGCGAACCAGACATCACTTCGCTCGTCGCGGTACCGAGTGACAGCAGAGTCGTTACAACATCGCTATGTCCGTTTTCGGCTGCGAGGTAGAGCGGTACCACCCCGCCAAATGACTTCGCGTTCACGTTCGCTCCACTCGCAGCCAGCTTTGCCACGATGCTGCTGTGCCCGCCGGCTACCGCAGCATGGAGCGGAGTCGCTCTGTCGCGCGCAGTCCGCGCACTCCGCGCACTCCCCTCGCACCGAAGGGTGGAGTTGAATCATTTTATAGGTCAGGTCATCCCGGCGGTCACACAAATTTGAAGCAAGCACACAACTGGTCACACGCGTTTGACCGCTCTGTCAGTGTGCCAGTTGTGACAGCACTGTACCAGTGTCGTTGCGATAGCAACAAAATGGAGGGAACCTTGACACACCGAATTCGTCGGGTTCATTTCGCGTTTTGACTTGCGTAATCGATGCCGCGACCGCTGCTGCCACTGACGTCGGCGCTTGTCGTCTGCCGGCTCGCGCCGCAGCTCGAGGTGCTCGCGCATGTTGTAAGCGCATTCCTCGACCACGGTCGACCGCCACGGTGGAGCTTTATACGCGCGTGCGAGCGCTCGCTCGCGCACTTGGCCCCTCGCGTGGCCGCCCAGGAGCCTGAGAACCTGGACCCGAGTATCCGCGCGTCCCGCTTCGCCCGCGGCCTCGCTCTCGCGGCAGCGAACGACAACCTGGCGCTCGTCCAGTGGCTCTCGACGAGCTACTGTCCGACTGGCGCGCCAGTCAAAGGCATTGAAGCGGCTGTGCGTGCTGGCCACGTGCGTGTGTTAGAGTGGCTCGCAGCACACCATGAGAACGTAGTGTGGAGCTCTCGGTTCCTAGATATCGCTGCCGAGTGCGGGCAGCTCGAGACGCTCCAGTGGCTCAAGCTCCACACAGAGCAGTGGTGGAGCGACGACGCCATGCAGCTCGCCGTGCGCAATGGCCACTTTCCAGTCGTCCAGTGGCTCCACCAGCACTCGATCAAAGTGTACGGCAAGACGGTGCACACTGCGATCAAGATGGGCGACCTCGACACGACCAAGTTCCTGTACGAGCGCGGATACCAGATCAAAGTGAACCGGCGCGTGATGAACGACGTTGCGGCGACAAACCAGCTCGATGTGCTCAAGTGGCTGCACCAGAAGAAGCTCTCGATCTCCACGCCAGACGCGATGGACTGTGCAGCGGACGCGGGTCACGTGCACATTGCGCAGTGGCTCTTTGAGAACCACTTGGACGGCTGTACGACGCGGGCGATGGACAGTGCAGCTACGAATGGCCACCTCGACATGGTCAAGTGGCTGCACGGCCGGCGACCGGAAGGCTGCACGCGGAATGCGATGAACGGCGCAGCAGCGAATGGACACCTGAAAGTCGTCCAGTACTTGCACCGGTACCGGTACGAAGGCTGCACCGTGCGGGCAATGGACGCTGCGGCGAAGAACGGGTTCCCACTCGTCCTCAAGTGGCTCCACGACAACCGGCGCGAGGGCTGCTCGACCGAAGCGATGAACGGAGCAGCTGAGACCGGTCGACTCGCTATTGTCCAGTGGCTGCACGCGAACCGCGTCGAAGGCTGTACAACAGCCGCGATGGACCGAGCAGCAGCGAACGGCCATCTTGAAGTCGTCCAGTGGTTGCACGAGAACAGGAGCGAAGGCTGCACGCCGAACGCCATGGACCTCGCAGCGTCGAACGGGCACTTGGGAGTTGTCCAGTGGCTCCACACGAACCGCGTGGAAGGCTGCACACCACGTGCAATGGACCTTGCTGCGTCGAACGGACACGCAGTTATTGTACAGTGGTTGCACGCAAATCGGCTCGAAGGCTGCACGACGAACGCGATGGACTGGGCAGCGACGAACGACCACTTGGCGATTGTCCGGTGGCTGCACGACAACACGTTCGAGGGTTGCACGACCGACGCGATGGACAAGACGAACTCGCTCGCAGTCGTGCGCTGGCTGCACGAGCACCGGACAGAAGGCTGCACGACGCTGGCAATGGACCGCGCAGCTGCGAGCGGAGACGTTGAGATCCTCGTCTTTCTGCAAGCGAACCGCTCGGAAGGCTGCTCAGACGACGCTGCGTGGGTTGCAGCGCGCAATGACCACCTCGAAGTGCTCCAGTGGCTTATCCGGAACCGCCGCGAGCGTGTCAACATCCGCAGCATCCGCTCCATGTATCGCTCGCGCCGATACTTGACCGCAATGTTGGAGCAGATGCGTGCTGAGGGCTTCAGGTGACTCGTTTCGCTTGCCAGTGAGAGGGAGAGACGGCAAACGTGAGATTCACACCATCCGGATTGCACGTTCCTGAAGCTTTACATCGAGCGAGTTTATTAGAATTGCACTTGGACAACACGTACCAGAGGACAGAGTGCGGCTTTCAGTCCGTTGCAACAACAGAGCAGGCGATATTACCTTCAATTTCACATTGGACTTGTGCTCAGATCAATCTCACTTTCCAATCTGCACTGCTCCAACCAAGTTGAATCTGGGGCGTGTTGGAAGCACGCTGAGCTATCTTTTCTTGTTGCCCCTCGCGCTTGATGCCGAGTGTGCTACCGTGCGGTGCTTTTTGCAGGCACTTCGTAGTTGCTGCAGTGTTCTTGCCTCGAGTCGAGGGGATGGCTGTCACCAGAACGTGGCTATCTTGACAGCTCGAACGATCGAGGGCGGAGACTCGACATGGTACTCGCAGTGTTTGGCGTGTTGGATGGCGCCACACGAGCCAGGACGCGTTCTCCATCGTTGCTCAGAATTGCTCACTCGATCGTTCACGCAGTCGGAGCGATCGTCGCAGCAAGCACAAGGCGATTCCATTTCTTGACTGCCCGCTGGCACCGCCCAAATGCACGCGCAACAACACTGCAACGTACAAGTCCGGACGAGTGGCTCTTCTCGAGCCAGCCTCACCGAACGCGACGGCTCGTCCACTGTGACGTCTGCTTGTGTTGAGGTCCACTGCAATCTGCGGTTGGGAGCCGGGGCATGCGGGGTTCGAAGCGCGTGAAGCAGATTCGAGATGAGTTGCTGACCAGGTTTGTTGGCTGACTCGCGTGCTTGGCGACGGCAACAAGGGAGGACCTAAGCAAGAGTGAAGATCCTGAAGTTGACGCCTCGCGACTCGACACCAGCAGACGCGAAAGTGCACCACAGCTCGCAAGTGCAAGTGTACATGTTGTTGGTCTGTCTGTCAGTTTGTCTGTTGGAATGAACCAGCTGAAAGCACTCGAACACCCACAAACAACACAACAATCAATGAGATAGCCTCGAATGCACCGCTTTCTGGTGCGGACAGAGATTGGTAGAGGCGTGTTTGCTAATGATGGCTGCGTGTCGGTGGTGTGCTTGCTGGACACGGAGTCAATTTTATGAGTGGGGTGGAGGCGGTGGACGACGCTGACGAGGTGATGAAGAACACCGTCTCGTATGTTGCTGCTCCGGCTCATCCATCCATCCAGGGAGGACCCGACCATTCTCCACGACTGATCGAGGCCGACAAACACGTCAAGACGAAGCGACGAGTGCCCGCGTCTCGATGGACACAGCTGTGGATAATCTGGCAGCATTGTGAAATCACCACTTCCTCCACCAACGAACCAAAGCTGGCGGGCAGGCAGAGACGCGGATTGGCAAGTGAAGTGCGTGTGCTTGTAAAATGTTGGCTGCATCTCGACAACGCCAGCCAGGATGTTGCAGGAACTTGCAGACCCATCATGCATCGTCGTTGACTTCGACACTTTCTTCGATATCGGTCCTTCTTCGATTCTACTTCAACTCGGCCCGAGTAAACCAACTTCTGAAGTCGCGTTGCTACTGGAAATCAGCGATGAGCGAGAAGGACATCAAGTCATATGAGGACTGCAACAAGCAACCAAGCAAGGCAGATGAAAGCGATTCGCGTGGAGGCTGGGATCAGCTTCGACCAGCACTCTCGCCGTCCAATTCCGTCTCATACCTTCCTCGCCTCGTCCTGGACCCGGAGAAGGCAGAGCAGTGTGCCTTTGCTGCCTTGCTCGACTCATCGCTTCTCGATCTCTCGTCTTACTTTGTATCGACTGACTTCACGACTTCTCGTCTCCTCGCCTTGCGTTCTATCTTTTGGAAACGACGACTTCCCACAAAGAAAGCACAACAAGTTGAAACATGTTGCGGCACTGTCATCAAGGCTTCATCACCTGCGAAGCGCTCGCCCACTCGCGCTCTCGATCCAGGTGAATGTCAAGGTGCACCCAAAAACAGAAGCCACCAGCAGCAGAGGAGAAAGGTCTTTGTTCATCTCTGTTCGTCGATGATCTCTGCTGCTTTCGTATGCATCTTCTCCGCTGTCGACGCTGTCGTCACAAAGTTTCGCAAGTGGCGTGCTTGCGTCTCACTGCTTCAGCGGTGCTGGCGAACGCACTGATGGCGGGCGACCCAGGTCAATCTGGCTGTCACCTGGGCTGAGCGAGATTGAGTGAGCATGAGCGGGAGTAGTGAGTGTCGCTGAATGGGCTGAAAAGAGTTGGCCACTTCATCTCTGAAAGATGTCTCCCAGTTCGTGAGTGTGTGTCGATATGCGCGTGCCTGTCCCGTTCACATCGTGCATCGCGTTCGCGCTGCTCGATTCTGCTCGGTGGAGACGACATGATGGCAGCAGTCGCATCGCTTTTGAGTTGCGTTGGTGCCAACTCGACTCACAGGTGCTGGCAAACACCAACTGGCATAAACTTGCCAAAAAGACAGCAAATACTACCGAGAAAACGAGAGAAAACGAGAGAAAGCACCCTCGATCGAGGCAGACTGGTCGCTCGAGTGAGTGAGAGTGGCGCTCTTTCTGCCTCGTGAGGCTGCTGGTTCTTCCGCCCTCTTCTCTTTGAAGCTCTCCCTTTGGCTTTGTGCCACTCTCTCGCTCTTGCTTCTTATGCTTTGTGTGTGTCCGCAAAGCACACTCGCTCGCTCAAAAGCCCGTCCCGTGCCTCTCGATCTACTGACTGTAGTTGCATTCTTGGCTCGAGAGAAACTCGCCACACTGACAAGGATGGTAATGATGCTGGTGGGTAGCTCCTGCTGCCTGTGATAACCACTCCACGTGCTATGAAAGCCAAGCAGCAGACAGTAGCCGCAGCCAGTAAGTCCCTGCTGTACCAAGCAAGCTACCGCGTCAGCAAACAACGGTCCGGATCCAGTTTTGATTCGGATGATCCGTCATCCGCGTGTTGTCAGAGTGACTTCGTCGTCCTCCCTGCTCACCCACCGCCACATGCTGCCTGCCAGTTCGAGTGCCTGCTCGCGTCTCCCACGCACTCGCCTGACCTCGCTCCTTTCCGTCCTCTTCTTCACCCTGCGTCTCCCACCGCAAACAAACCCTCGAGCGCCACTACTTTCTTCTTTCTTCGACGCTCAACGCTGCTGTCGCCACCACCTCTAGGGCCACAGTCAGTATCGCGCCAAGTGATGATATTTGACGAACCGACGAACTCACTTGCATCTGCATGATAGGATGTGGTGTCTGCTCTGCAAACCTCAGCATGAACACCGCAAGGCAGCGTGAGGAACCCACTGAAGTCCAGCGCTGCCGCTGCCACCACGCACCACTTTACATTACAGTTCTTTGTTGGAAGTCACGCAGTTCCTCGTCAACGCGCTGTCCAGAGCGAATCAGCAGAGGAGCTGCAAGCAGTGGCACCAAGCAGCTTTTGAGGCCAGATGCGCAACCATCTGAGAGTGACAGATAGACGATCAGATCTGGCAGTAACGCAGACGATGGCTTCCCCTTCTGTTCCTGGACGGAGAGCGCTTGTACTTTGTTCACAGTGTCAGAGGATACAAGGACGACTCACGCCAAGTCATGGGAAGGAGGGCGACTCAACCTGGTGGATGTGGTGGTAGTATTGGCATTGTCGATCGATAGATACAGTAGATCAAGAGGAAGGAAGAAAGGGGGAAGGCTCTATGGGATGGTGGCGAACGTGCTAACTATGAAGATAAATAGTAAATACGAATGGGTGCGGGTGGGGTGTGGGTGGAGATGTCTTGGAGGTGGGGAGTTGTTGTTCACGGGGCTGCAGAGAGAGTCAGCGGGGGTGGAGATCGTGGAGCGAAGAACTTGGTCGAACACCCGGCACCTGGTGGGCTACATGCATGCTGGTTATGGTACACGAGCGGACGGTCTGCACTGAGCCGTTGCCGGGTTCTCGCTCGTCCTCAGTCGCTCGCTCTCCCTCCTTCCCCTCGTCTCTCGCTCGCCGCCGTCCGCGTCAGGGATCCCCGACCTGGCGCAGCTACGGATGGCGCCTTCCTCCCGACCGTTAGTGGGCAGACAGTCGCGGTCCTTCGTCTCTCTCTCTCGCTCGCTCGCTTGATGGAGTTCGCCTGATCGCCAAGTCGGTCAGTCGGTCGTGTGTGTGTTGTGTGTGTGTGCAGTCATTCGCGTCATCGTCGTCGTCGTCGTCGTCGTCGCTCTCTTTCCAGGCGCTACGCGTTCATTAGTTATGCGCCTGCGCCACTGGGCGGCGCCGAGCCCGCGTGCGGCATCGGGTGCACGTGCGCTGGGTGCTCGCGATCTTTCTGAATCCACGCGGACTTGAGCAAGTCGATTTCGAGGTTCGTCTGCCACTGCTTCTTCATCGCGGCGTGGTCCTCTTCGTGGTAGGACGGGAGCACGAGGCGTGCCTGCTGGTCCGCGGCGTTCGCGGCGGAAGCAGGGGTGGCGGCGGTGGCGTCCATTCTAACCTGGAGTGTGTGTGTGGGAAGGTGGTGGGTGGGTGGAAACTCGCTTGCTTGTGCGCTCGGAGGTGTATCTGCAACTGACGGCTCTGCAGCAGCCCAGGCGAACGAAAAGCGAGCGAGCGGAAGCGGCGCCCGCCAGCCGCCACCCGCGCACCAAACCCGCGCCAGCCAGCCAGTGCGCTCGCACCCACTGCGCGAATATCTGCGCTATATCTGTGCTCGTCGTCGCGTTGTGGTTGGAATTTTCCATGTTTTAGAAAATTCTAATCCATCTGGGGCTAGTTTTGTAGTTTTGTAGTTTTGTAGTTTTGTTTTTCCTGAACATTTTCTTGTTTGACTGGCGTACGACAGTAAGTCGAGTCGGGTTGGAGGCGCAGGCGAGCCAACTTGTCTCTCTGCGAGGTGACTCGCCTCTCGTACGACTCGGTGTGCAAGAATGCTACTTGCTCGCGCGCACGCCACCAACCACAAGAAGCACAAGGGCACAAGCAAAGCCGGGGTGGGCCTTTCGCGGCGCCGCTCCAAACCTCTTGATTTCGCTCGCCGGAGATTGAGATCGAGTGAGAGCGAGAGAGCGGCTCAACCAACCAAACGCCTCGAGCCTATCGATCGATCAATCTCCGCTCTCGCGCCAGGCAACCAACCTCCGCCACAAGGCGGCTCTTGTTATTATTGTGTTCGGCTGCACCGGATGATTCGATCGGTCGGGGGTCGGTTGTTGATTAGGTTGGGCAAGCGACGACGTGAAAGAAACTCGCCTTGCCGCAACAAACAGCAGCACGCTGACTGGATCGGGTACTATGCTCTCCGCCACACCCGACACCCGATACTCCACACTCGACTCTCCTCCTCTTTGCTCGCATATTGACATGCCAGCCAGCCCCCCGTCCCTCCCTCGCACGCATGTACTAGAACGCCGTCTCTGCTTCGATCGATGTGACTGACGAGAACTGGCGCGTGCACACTCAACAAGATCGCATGGTCGCTTCGTTGCACAACACGGGCAAAGGAGCCAAGAAGCAGAGGAGTCAAGAGCACTTGCGGCGAACGAGAGGCCGGCCCCACCCCGCCCTGGCTGGCTGGCTTTTCCTCCTTCCGACCCGCTGGCCGCCGAAAGTTGATGTGTCAGCACGACGACGCGTTGACGCGTTGATGCAAGCAACAAATGGCTGCATCGGCGCTGGCGTTTGTCTCGCACCCCCACCCCCGCGCACCGATCGTGCGATTGACCGACCGATGCCAGACCGTCGTCGTCGTCTCATGAATGCGGACCCACATTGCCCAAAGCACGCCTTGAGATTCGCTGACGCCACCTGTTTCAAGGAAGTACGGATGACCATGTGCGCGCTCGCCGCTTCCAGCTCCGACTTGCTTGGATCGTCGCTCACCTTGCGGCGCCACGTCAGACCAGTGGCGGCGGCAGGTGGCGATGGCGAGTGCTGCTCTCCTATCCACCATGCGCTTTTACTGCTGCTTTCTGCTTTCTGCTGATCTGTCCACAGCGGCAGCGCGATCTTCAAGTCTTGCCAAGTCAATCGTTCGTGCGCGCGAGCGAACAATCGCTGAGAGCTTGGTGCACTTGCATGCTCAGCAGGACTATCTCATGCGGACAGTCATGAGATATTGTAGCTCGACGACCGCACGAGCGAGCGCGAGTTGTTTCTTCAAGCGCGTCATTTCGTTTCGACAGGTTGCTCGCTCGCACGACAAGCGCTGACGTCAGTACTTGCAGTTGCAACGGACGACCTGATTGATCATGGCTGCCTTTTTTTGAAGGCTGCGCATTTGAACGCGCAAGTCGCTGACGCGACAGACACACGTGAGCCGTACAATGATGAGATCGTCGCTCGAACTGTCAGTTCTTGCGTCAATCTTCCAGTTCTCCCAAGGGGGGAGACTATCGCTGACTTGCGAAGCGCACGTGCGTGTGAGTCAACCATTCTGGCTCGTTCGCTGAGGGGCTATCAGCTTCTCCGTTTGCTGCTGCTTGGGCAGGTGGTGGCGCGCGGCGGCGGTGGTGCTGGTCCTGGTGCTTCGGAATGAATTGGCTCGCCGCCAACCGAGCAGCTGGAATAGTTCAGATCGCGCTGTCTGCCCGTCTCTACAAGATCGAGCTGGATCGGGAGTTCGTTCACACAAGCTGGCAGCCAGGCGCGACCGACTCCATTTCAACGTCGCTGACGACGGAAAGCGAGCGAGATTGACCAGCATTATCGATCGGGGACGGAGGACCATGGTGTGAATGACATGATGGCTTCCGAGAATCGGTGTGTGGATGCGATGTTGAGTGCCGGTCGGAACACCTTCGCGTAGCGCACGAGAATGAGTGATGCGCACACACTCGAGTTCAATTGGGTGCATCCCAGAGGACGCGGGTGCGCGGTCCAGTATGTAGCGGACCTCAAAGTGAGGCCTCACCATCGAGTGGATCTTTGGCTGCATTCTGGTCACTTTCACTGTTGCCGCAGACCCCGAGACCGCCGCACCCACGAACTTCCAGCACACAAACTGTGAGCAGGAGCGCAGGCAAGTTTGCTCGCTCGTGCTTCGGAGACAAGCACAGATTGAAGGTGCGTTAATTGACGGTCAAGGTCGGTTGGTCGCAGAGCTGCTCGGAGACAAGCACGCACACGTGCTTGCCGTGCGAGCGAACAATGTTTCGGTCATATAAAGGGGATGCAGGCGGCGTGGCTCAGAGCAAGATTCGGTGACGCACTTTGTAACATGCTCCAGTATCTCACATGCTTTCACGTGCTGCCACGCCCCGGCTCGCGCAACGTCGAACGCAACAGCAAGCGTGAGTGCGCACAGCAAGCTGCGGTGGCAGACCACGACGGATTAACTGACCGCCTCGGCCTCGCGCAGCCGAGGGGCTGCGACGAGCAACATGTCGCTTTGGAAGGACTGGCTGTGCGTCCAAGTCCAAGTCCAAGTCCCAGCAAGATGTGCACGTGAGGGCTCAGCGGGCTCGTCCCTTGTCCGAAAACACAGGAGCGGCAGAGATCGAGATCTTTACGCTTGCCAGTGCGCCGCGA
This sequence comes from Globisporangium uncinulatum, assembly GCA_023333755.1. Taxonomy (NCBI): domain Eukaryota; phylum Oomycota; class Peronosporomycetes; order Pythiales; family Pythiaceae; genus Globisporangium; species Globisporangium uncinulatum. Next base: position 14,688 of record JAASFJ010000691.1, read on the forward strand.
CTTTACCATGATAAGCGGGTTTTGCAGCGATCGATGGCAGCACTTGCGACTTGGTGCTTGGTGCTTGGTGCACAAGAGCCTGCAGCCATGCACGAGTCTGTTCCTGGGGTGTCGGAAGGCAAACCAATGTGTACTTTTGCGAGTGCAAACGTGGGAAATTTTGAAAACCGAACTTAATTTGCTGGAAACGAACGTAATTCCCTGGAACCGAACTTAATTCACTGGAAACGAACCAATAAGTTTCCAGCAAATAAGTTCGGTTTTATTAGCCATATTAAATCAGATTTTAAATCAAACAAATCAAATCAGTCCAGTTTCTGCTCAGGAGTTGTCTCATAAAAATTGTGAATGATGTGCAGAAAAGACTATCCAACTGAATGGTTTGCACAGAGCACCAACACATTTAAATCTGAATCAATTGACCATTTTCTGACTCACTAGTCAGAAAATGGTTTACAGATAGTTAACAATTACTAACTTTAGCAGAACTCTGTTAATGAACACAAGGATACAGAAGACAAATACTCGCGAATAAGGGAAGTACCGTGATATCCAAGCATTTGACAGCATTTCGTTTCCGAATACTAGTTAAAACATGATAATTAACTTGGTTTTGTTGTTAAACAAGACACATCCTGATAAATGTCAGTAATTAGTCCAGGTACGGACATTAATCCGATCACTATCTTGATTACACAAAAACTGACATTGTAAACCTCGAAATAAAATGGTGTTCGACAGGTCAAACTGAGCGAACTAGAAAGTTCTTCTGTGCACACATTTAGAAGCTCTTCTCTTGATCAGTCAAAAATTAGACTCCAGTCTAAACAGAGCAATGAATATTCTAAAAAAACACTCCAGAACGTTCTTGGACTTTTCGCAAAGCTCTTCTTTTCCATTGATGCAAAGTTATATGATCCAATTATTTCAATAATTTTCAGATTCATGGTGAGGGTGTGAGTTGTGGTGCGTGGAGCTCTTGCTTTGACTCGCGTCATGCGTGCTGGCTTGGTTGGCGTTATCGCCCGAAATGCACGCCAAAAGTACCTTGAGAACAGATTATATATCGATTTTGTAGGGTGTTTATTTATGAATGTGCAACATAATGGGAGAAATGCCTGTACAGGCACCATTCTCATTAGTGATCACCAATTTTAACAGTTCCGGTATTGATTATGAAAGTCTAACTCAACACTTTGTGCTTTTTTTGTAAGGTGGTTCCTAAGCGAATTGTGCTAAGCCATCCATCAAAACATGATGATGGCGCTAATCGTGAGGAACCGCATGTGTCACTACTGAACAAGCAACAGTGTGCACTGTAGTTTCCAAAAAGAACAAGCCGAGCAGCGATATACTTGATCGCACGCCGTGCTTTCCATATATGCTTTCAAACCTCCCCACGCACCACTGCGCTCCGCCCTTTATTAAGCATTTGTACATGCACTGCTGCACTCCGCCCTTTTCCAAGTACAGTACTGGCACATTGAGCGTCCCAACAGGACCAGGGGTGACAATGGTAGCCCCAATGCATTAGAGGTGCAGACAGTGAAGCAAGTCGCATGAACAAAATTGATGAAAGATGCTGATAGAGGTGGTACTCTTGCATAGACTGTTGTGGCGGCACCACCACTGCCTAGCACGTGGCTGTCCCAGTGCATTCACGTGCTCTTGTTGCGCGTTGCATGCTCGACCGATGCACAGCAAGAATGAGCATAAGCCTCAGCAGAACCTGCGGCTCTCGTGTGTTCATCCTGTAGTCGAGTACAGGCTCCATACTGTAAGTGTTTCTCCAATTCTGCAAAACTCTCATACTTTATGCAGCAGTAAATGCACCGAACAGAAATAATCCTCAAATTTGACATGCACCAAATAACTCGGTGATCACCAATGAGAATGGTGCCTGTACCTGTAATGTGATATGTTGGACTCTGGCACTAAGAAATGGGATTTTCTAACTTGACGATTTTGTAATATTTGAACTCAGCCGTATGGGATTCTTTGTAGAGGCTGCAAACACGTGCGTCCATGCCTCCGCAGCAGGGGCACCTGCACACAAGTTTTTGTTGTGTTTCAATAGGAATTGACATTTTTTATTTTAGTCGGAAATTCTTGGTCATGTTGACTTCAATATGGCTGATAAATTTTAATTTTAAAACAGCCAGAGTTTTAGCACTGGCTGTTAAAATACATGTTTCATAGTAAATTTGTCTACAAACAATTATTATTATTTAAAATATAATGAATTAGAAGTGCTCATTTAGCTGAGTTAAAAAAGTTCATCTACACCATTGCACTCTCGATTTCAGACCTTGCACTTTGAAATTCAGACGTTGCGCATTGGAATTCGGACATCTTGCACAAACGAATAGTTTGTTTATGCCATATTTTGAGAGGTTTTAGGTTTTGCAGGTGACAAAAGCGC
>JAASFJ010000692.1:0-17093 GCA_023333755.1 Globisporangium uncinulatum
CCACGGCGGACGGTGAAAGCGAGCTGGACACCGACAGTCTCGTGGCTGCCATCAGTGAGCGCAGCGTGAAGTACGGACTCGACGACGAGGTGCTCGTGTCGAGCCACAACGAGGAGTGCGAGCGCGAGCTGCACATTGAGCTGTTCGAAGATTTGGTACGAGAAATTCCAGTCCGCCGCGTCACTGCGGTTGGGGAGACACCGTGGGAGTTCGAGCGCCTACTCTCCTGTGAATCGGTGCATGCAGTGAGCCAGGTTGTCAAGACGAGGGCTCTGAAGGACTTTGTGTGCAAGCAGATGATGCCGAAGTCGCTACGCAGTGCAAACTGGGACGCTGCTCAAGTGTTTGGGACAGCCAACTTTTTTACGACGATCGCAGTGTCCGGAGGGGATCCGATTACCGAGTTCGTCCGCCTTATCGATGCCGTGATCATCTTCTGGGATGGCTCTATCCTGCTACTGTCGGAATACGAAGCGGACCGAGTTCTGCGCCTTCTCTGGACGTTCAAGCGGAAGGACAAGCTCGACTTCCGGTTTCTCAACCTGGCGTACGCAGCCGACGCTGCCGAGACGGACGACTACGATGTGCGTGCTGTATCGGTCCCGCTGGGTATCGGACCCGTAGCGAAGACGCCCTTGGAACTCCAGTCTATCGCGCTTCTCGAGCTCTACAATGGAGAGACGATGTTCACGCGGTACCAGAAAGCGATGTTCAAGGATGTGCTTCGAGGTCTCTTGGCGGAAGTACCTGATCGAGAGTCTACGCTTCGCGACTTTGTCAATCTTCGGGTGGGAAGTCTGCTTCGCTGGCCGCGATCCTTCCTGCACGCGATCTGCTTGGAGATGGACCTCGAGTCGGCGATTCGGGCGTGACGGCGAGGCTCTCGACTGGACGTGCGTAGCGGGTGGAAGATAATCGCGTAAGAGTGTGTGTGTGTGTGCTTGTAAGTTGGGATCGTAAGCACCCTTGGTATTCGTGAGCGCCTTTTTCGATGGCACTAGTGCAGCATTGCGAGTTCCATCTCGGTCGCGATCGTGATGTTGTATGTCGGTCGATTCCAGTCCGACTCGACTGTGCCTGTATTGTACTGTCCGGGCCCCTGGATGTTTGATAAGGAACGAAAGAGAAGCGGTCAGCTCGCTCGTCCCGTTCGGTACTCACTCCGGCTCATCGAACACTGGCACACAGAGCGTACCGGTGCTTGCATCTTCGGGAGGGTTTGCTTGAATCGAGGCTCCTGTTCAGCACAACCATCAACTTCTAGAGCGATACAACGCGAACAACCCACCAAGAAACAAGGCAGCAAACGCACCGCTCCAAAGAAGACGTCGGGGCGTGTCATGTGCACAGGCTTCTGGCTCACTGGAGCAGACGAGTACGCTCCAGGCCCCTGAACACGTCCATTCGAGACCAACTGTCAGCGCAAAGACAACCACTACCAGCTCATGTCGCTTGTATATCCCACGCTGAGAACGCACAGGGACGTCCGCGTCTCTGTTGGGCGTGCTCTTCATTCGTTCGCTCGCAGACTTGAAGGTTCCTTCAGCGCCGGATGAGCTCCACAAGCTCTGAATCTACAGCCGCGTATCGTCAGTCCGCCTCTTTGGACTCAGCCCAGCACGACTCAGTCATACCATACACAAACCTCATAGTCGCCTGGCGACGGTCCTGCCATCTTTGATGCGAGCTGAAACCGTGTTGATGCGGACGCGAACACTGACGAGGGCTTTCCTCCACGTCTCGATCGGGACACCGGGCTGTGCTGCTTGCTGTCGACTCCAGGCTTCATGTCCCGCTCGAGCTGCGACTCTTGTGTCTCTGGACCGTGCTCCACCGACAACGACGGACTGCTGTCGAATCGCTTCGTTGTGCTGCCAAACGTACTCACCCGACTTGTCTGGAGAGCACAACCAAACGCCGTCAAGTCTTGACCATTCGGTGTGCATGCAGACATGCACTCACTCCTGCGCACGAACCACTTTGTTTAGCGTATTAGAGAGCGAGGAAGGCACGTCGTACGATCCTGGTGCTGCGAGAGGCTGGTCTTTAGCCTTCGGGGACTCGAAACGATCTGTCTTGGAACAGAACGGAGCCTTCTTGCTCTTTCGGCAGCTGGAAGAGACCGGCCGAGACAACGATGGCGGGGAATAGTACGTGCCTGGTCCTGGCCCAAGCAGCTCGCTGTTGAACCGATACAATCAAACGCGCATGAGTTGAGCAAGCACGCATCGAGCGAGTATCCATCTGGGTTCAGAGTGCGTAGTACTCACCGCTGGACGTCGTCAAAGCGCGTCACGGTGCTGCCGAAGAACTGCAAGTGTTCCGGTTTCGGTTCGGAGACAAACGACTTTAAGCCGCCGTCATAAGCTCCAGGACCCGGCACGCTGTGTTTACTGCTCTCGCTCCCAGCTTTGTCTCTCGTGATCGAAGACTTAAAGACTGAGCTCGCTCGCATGGCGTCTTTCGACGCACTTGCGTCGCTTGGGTTCCGATACTCTCCAGGTCCTGGCAACGCTGCCTTCGCCTGGATCTCTTGCTCGAATATCCGTGTCACCTGTAGCAATCAGACACAAGCCCACCAGCATACATCAGTACCGTATCACCAACACCATCGAGCACCAACCGATCCTCGCTCTGCGCACCTTCCCCTTTGAGAAATCCGTCGCGCGGCTCTTGTTGACGCTCTTGAGACCCCGCAGCGGGTCATACTCGCCGGGACCCGAGGTGTCGTCCCCTCGACCAGAGTGTCCGACCGGTACAGGCTCGTGCCGAACGAGCTTGCCGTGCGCGCCTTGCTCGTACCCAAAGCTTTGAGATACGGTCGGGATGGACGGCGCCGTGGGGAGTCGAGCCCACTTAAGCTTGTTGCCTTTCGACGGCTCCTTAAGCAAAGCGCTCAGTCTGCACCCACGCACAACGCAGCAAGTCAGTACTCACAAAGCACCCACGACCTTCTTTCGATGCAGCACGGGAATTACGGCCTTGAGTCCGCAAAAGGGCTCCACATAACAACATACGCACGTCTTCTTTTTGCTCGAGCTGAACGCCTCAGAGCTGGCGTACGTGCCAGGCCCAGGAGTGCTGCTACCCTTTCCGCCTCCTCTCCGCGTCTCGCCCACGAGCCGCTGAGACTTGGACTGGAAGACCGACGACGCACTCGATTTACTCTTACTGGGCGATTCCCACGTCACCTGGTTGTTGCTGCTGTAGGTTCCTGGACCAGGCGTGACGAAGTCCTGGCCCTTGGTCGTGCCGGTATTGCCTGCTGCTCCACGGTCGATACGCTCGCTGCAGCCAAAGCCAATCGCGTTCGGCTTGACTTTCCGGACCGGCGACGTCTCGTAGCATCCAGGGCCAAGGTGCGAGGCCGCTGAGCGTGACTGGAAGCTCCCAAGCCCCTGGTCGCGGCTCGTACGGTTCACCCACGCCATGGCGTCTCACAGCAGGCCTGGCGTCAATCGCTCAGAGCGAACGCGCTCAGACCTTCTTCTTCTCCTCGTTGTGCGTTCAGACAGCTTTCCAACAAACACAAAAATAACAGCAGGTTTGCAGAACAAAGAGACGTCCAAGCTTCGCTTTGTCGATTGGATTCGAGCTCACACGAGCTGGCGCGCGGGGTGCTGGCCGTCCAAGTACTGTATTCAGCAGTTGACGGACAGAGGAGAAACAGACCACCGTAAGTGCACCGATTGATGTCAGGGGCAGCGCCGACCGCAGGTGGGCACGACGGAGCGGCCGCGTACGTTCCCCTCCGCTGCACACACTCTCAACACACGCCCCCTGCTACTGATTGTCCCGGAAAAAATCCTGAACTCGTGCGTACTGACTTCTGCTCCTGTCTCCAGCAATGCTTCTCCTCAAACCAAGCAGTCGCAATCGCTGGTCGCTCCGCCTCTTCTTGACGCAGCACTACTGCGCCATGTCTTCCGCTTTTGCCACAAGCAGCCGAGCATAGTACAGGAAGAGGCCGAGTGTGTGCGGCTCGGACTGCGCTTTGCCGCCTTTGTAAACGCGGTCGACGCAGTGTACAGTGAGCGCTTTGTGTTCTCTGCGACGGACCCGCTCGCGGACGACCGGCGCGTACCGCTGCATGATTTTGCAGCAGAAGAGCTACACGCTTTGCAGCGCGCGTGCGCAGTGCTGACTATGAAAAGAAGCGCTGATGCGTCTCGAGCACGTGGTGCTGTGTGGATCGAGACGTGGCTGCCAAAGTACGGCTGCGCTCTGCAGATGGAGGCAGTGAGCGTGACGACCGTGGCACTCAAGCTCGTGTTCTTGGACGGCTGGGAGCATGTGAAGCACTTTATCGCAGACGGCACGTGCGTGCATAGCGCAGTGCCGACAGCTGTATCGGTGCTCAACTGCGGGTTTGTTCGCCCCGATCAGCAGCATCAGCTGCTGGACGAGCTCCGTCGCGAGATCGAGAGAGCCCAGTTGCGCACAGGCGCACAGCGAAGCGCAGCGTTCAATGACATTGGCCACCAGAAGACCCCACAGTTCATCGCTGCGCTCGTCCGGATCGCGGGAGCGCGCGTCACGGGCGCGTTGCGAACCGACAGCCGGCCAGTCATTCATGGTGGGACAACGGATGTGGGGCTGCACACGGGCGGGCAGAGTCGAGGCACGTGCTGGCCGCTCGTGCAGGCCGTGGTGCAGCAGAACCTCCCAGGCACTGGAGCGTTGTTTGACAAGGTGATGACGCAGTTCAAGCTGTCGCTCGCTCAAGCGAAAGCAGACGAAGTGAGCCAAAGCGCAGCCAACGACAGCGTGTCGACTGCAGCAGCCGCGGCTGCGTTCTGGGACACAGCAGAAGACGCGTTCAGCATGCTGCAAACCGTCGTGCTGGACGTCGTCGCGCTCGTGCAGCGTGGCTACGATGCGACTGGTGTCGAGCGCGTGTGTGCCGCTGTGCACCAGCAGATTAGCGAGGCTACCGCGAGAGTCAACGCTGCGATGATGACGCGGTATACGCTGCCAAACTCGGATGCATTCGATGCGCTGAAGAGAGCGACGACACTTCCACGGATCACAAAGCTTCATTACAAGGACGTGTACTCGTCCAGCCAAGCGGGCTACGATAAGCGGGAGCACGCGAGCCAGAACGTCGGCTTGCACTCGTTCATAGACCCCGACGCGTGCGAGTCTCCTGCGCTGATCAAGTGGTTCGACGTCATGCGTTCCATGGTCGGGAACTCGCACACGCCTCTCGTAGTGCTCCGTACGATCGAGGCGTTCATCTTCGTCCAGTCGAGATGGCTGCACGCACCAACTCCTGCGAAGAAGACGGTGAGACCCGACACGAAGAGCTTGAAAGCAATCCTCCACGAGTACGACAAGCGCTTCGACGAGTGGACGAAAGATCCGCTCGCGAGCTCGCTCATGGAGGTGGAGCAGCGCAGCCGCTCGCTGCTTGTCAAGTGGACGGCGTTCTGTGTCACGCACAAGACGTTTGCGGACCAGTACCCACTGCTGAAGAACTATCGCATCGCACTGCCGTATGAGGTCCTGGAAGTCGCTGTGCTGCGAGACAAGGTTGTGATCGACACGTTGGTGCGCGTGGCAACGTACATTCGGTCGTGGAACCAGCGAGAGAACAAGCCGCTCTTCGATCTGAACGACCCTGCGCCGACTGTGCACTTTGCCCGTGCGTTCGCGTTAGACTCGGAGATCTACACGCAGCGCTACACTGAGGAGGTCATGCGTCTGGGGCAGCGCGTGTCGTTTCACTGGAAGTCGATCGTGAAGAAGAAGAAGGCGGCGGTCGCGTTGCAGGCTGAGATCGCGCAGATTGACGCTACACTACGCCACTATGACCAGATACTGCGTGAAGAGCAGGCGCGGCTTGCTGTAGCGAACAAGTACCTGCCGCCCCACCTCCAGCGCTGGGACAATCCTGCGATCTCCGAGTACGCCACGCACATCAACAACATGTCGAGTTGGCGCTTCACGAAAGAGCGAGCGCTGGAGGACGCGCGGACAATGCCGAGGTTCATTGTAAACCCGCTGCCGAGAGAGCGCATCCATGCGCTCGAAGTGCTCTTCTTTCTAGACATGCCCGAAGACGTGGCCACGCTGTGGGAGCTGTGCTTACAAGCCCATCGCGCACTGGCGCCGCCGAAGCTCTCGAAACCAGTCGCAGAGAGCTTGCGAGACGATGGACCCAAGACGACATGGCTACAACACTATAGCTCGTACAGCTCAATATCATACTCGTCAGAGGCGTCGCTCGTGGGCTACGTGACGGACTTGGCTATTCCGCCGTCGTTCGGGCCGTGGTCGATCGACGAAGTGCAGGACCAGGAAGAGTTCGCTGTCCGGTGTATCTGGTACCCGTCGGGTGACAGCGACACTCGCGTGTCCTGGACGGACCCGTCGGGGGCGGTCGTGAATCCGTTCCGCATCCCTCGAGAGCTGATGGTGAGCTACTTCACGCCCGAGTTGACAGCCGAGTACAAGCACATGCAGTGGGCAGTTGCCTACCCTGGAGGGGACCAGCGCGGGAACCTGGTGTACGCAAAGCTGTCTAAGCCGCTGCCTGCGACCTTCGACAAGCACGCATTCATCCACTTTGGCATGATTCGAGCGTTCCCGAACCAGCAGCTTCGACGGATCTGTCACGCGCTCAAGGACAACGTATTGCCGTGGTCCCACCCGTGCGTGGTCGCGGTGATTCGACAAGCCATGTACCAGGTCGGCACGCTTACTGACGAAGAGTCTCCAACGTTTGCGTGGAAGACCGACATTGCCGGCCACGAAGGCGTCGCAATGCTGTCTTCATCGATAGACGCGGTCGCGACGCAGCTGGACCTGACTCCGCGGAACTTTGAGGACGTGTCACTCCTGAGTGAGCTTGCCACTTTTGCGTCTCAGATCGCAGACGGAGCGACACAGACAGTGGCAAAGTTCGCACGGATGTGTCGCCGATGGGCTAACGACGTGCGGAAGCAGTACCACAGCAACCGAAGCATCTCGTCCACTGAGCTCGTCGAGTTGCGCGCGAAAGAGTGTCTGCTCTACGGCTACGCGCTTCAGAGCTACGGACTCGGGTCGCTCCGTCGCGACGACGTCGTCGCTGTCGGCGAGCTCGTCGTGCTTTTCCGCAACTCGCTGCTGTTTGCGTCTGGAAGCAAACTGCTGCCCAAGCTCCAGCGTCTCGAGGTCGTTGTGAGCGAGATCCTGATGAAGCGCGTGGTCGAGTTGGTCGACGTGTTCAAGGCCAAAGCGCGTCTCACGCGACTCGTTCGGCTAGTGAGCGAGAGTGCTCCCGCCCACATTCAGTGGACAAACGCGACAGTTGATGCACAGTGTACAAGCTATTTCAACGGCGTCGACAAAGCGACAGGCACGTTCTACGCAGTCAACCTGTTCAACGGCCTGGTTCTAATCGACGGCAGCGCTTGCGGCGGACTCCCGTCCGAGATTCGGTCGGCTGCACGCTACCGCGCGCTCTTTGGCGACCAAGACTTTGAAGTCGCGTTCAGCCGAGGCGTGTACCGCACGACGCACGCAGTCGACGGACGGTACTTTGACTTCTCGCTACTTAACAACGAGGTACGAGTGCGGCAAGTGTTCTATGACGCAGCGAGGGCGAGAGTCGAGAAGGTGCTTGATCTTTGTCCCGCCGACTGGCTTGCTGCGCTCAGCCCAGTGTTGCCGGCCCGCGTGGTGAAGATGCACTCGGTCTGGGTGTGGGTCGAAGAGATGTGTCTCATCGTCTGTCCGCTTGACGGGATGCGACAGACAGTCGAGTTCATCGCGACATTCGCTGAGAGCGACCACGATGGCCTCGAAATCGTCCGGTGTGCTCAAGTGCCTGCGTCCGACAAGCGACTACCGATGCACCAGGTACTGCAGCGTGCGAGCGAGTACCTGGCGTTCGTGGCGGTCGACGTCCAGCTGCTCCGAATCCTCGAGAAGTTTGAAGATGCCTCGTTCATTCACGTGCTGCGGGAGCGGTCTGGAGGGTTCCTCACGATCAGTTTTCCGCGCTTCCGTCTGACGTTCGTCCTGAACGAGCGCAACGAGCTGGCGTCGACCGAGTACGACGGGTATGTTCTCGACGACTGCCAGGTGTATGAAGACGCGTTCCCGATGTTCTCCCGGTACTTCGTTCTTCGGCTACGGGACGCGACAGTGTCGTCAACAGCAAAGCCGACAACACGGATCCTCGTGCCGTCCGGACTTGTCGTACGTGACTCAACGTCGGGCATGATCGACGTCAAGCTGCCGAGCGAGCCGTCAGCGAAGCTCGTTCTCTCGGTATTTGAGAGCCACCACCGTCTCCGCACTTTGTCGACCGAGTCGATTCCTTCGCGACTCCAGCTCTGTGCCTTGCTTGCTGGCGCGGGCTCCAACATCCCGTCCAAGTGCTTCGCTATGACGGGATCGGAGGCAGCGTTACAAGCACTGCACGGCTGCTTCTCCAGTGCGCCGCTCTCAGCTGCCGACAAGGAGGCACTCGCAAACGTGTGCGCATTCTCTCACCGCGAGCCGGGCCTCAAGGTACTCGCGAGCTCAATTCTGTTCCAGTCAGAGCGGTGCAGCTTCCTTGCGGCCGATCGAGACGACGACGAAGTCGGAGAAGGCATTGACTGTACCAATGAGCTTGACGAGTACAGTGCGATGTGCGTGCAGTGTCCAGCGCGCAGCACACTGCGGTCGCGGTTGAGGAACGCGGAGGAACGACTGCTGGTCGGCCACATCCCAGAGAGTGACACGCTCGCCAAGGTCTCGTCTGAAGCACTCGTCGAGCTGGACCCGGCACCAGTGAAAGCGACATACGTGAGCGAGACCGAGGCCTTATTCGACCGGTTCATTCGTTCCGCAGACGTTACAGTGCCACTGCCGCCACTGCCACTCTCGCAGCTCCAGAGCGACGCGATGGGCGAAGAGATGAACGCTGAGCTCCTCAGCAGCTGGAACGCGTACCACGAACACTCGGACAAGCAGCTCGCGATTTCTCCAAAGGCCCTCGCACTCATGTGTGCGCTCGTACTCAAAGACGTGCGGCGGAAACGAACGCAAACGACGCAGTACCTGCTTTCAGCCATCGAAGCTACTCGAAGCAGCGTGTGCAGTCGCCTCCTGCACCTCGTCAACTACTTGCCGACGCCGACAGTGACAGACATCGTGCGCAGCTCGTTCGATGACGAAGTGCTGCTCCACCTAGCCGCTCGCTTGAGCTGGAACGCACGCTCTGTGTTCCGAGCGGCGACGTTGCAGTTCATGGAACTGTGCGTGCTTGAAGACAAGCTCGAGCGTCTTGTTCGAGCCGGCAAGCAGTCGCTGCCGTCGTCGTCGGACTCGGTCTTGCTCGATGAACTCAGCAGCGTACGAATGTGGTCAAGTGCCGAGTTCCCGTTCTGGCTCGCGTTCGAAGTCGAAGGGCGGCTGCAGATCCGCCACGAACAGTATGCTGTCGCGAAGCACTTGATCGAGAACCCGGGGTCTGTCTCACAGATGAACATGGGTCGTGGCAAGACCAAGGTGATCTTGCCGATGCTGTTCCTGTACTTCAGTCACCGCAGCCGCGGCGACCGCCTCGTCCGCGCGCACTTCCTCACGCCGCTGCTAAGCGAGACGCGACAGTTTATGCAACGGACGCTGTCAGCGAGCGCGATCCTCCAGCTGCACTTTGTCGAGCACCCGTTCCACCGCAACATTGCGCTGGACGTGCACCGGCTGATCTTGCTGCAGGAAGACCTAGTGGACGCGAAAGCGAGTGGGCGATTCCTCTTGATTGCGCCCGAGCACCGCATGTCGCTTGAGCTCAAGCTGCTGGACCTGCGGTCGTCGGCGCACGAGCACCAGAGGGACATGGTACGCGTGCTCGAGGACATTCTCGACCACCGGCAGTACGTCGACGTGCTCGACGAGTCGGACGCAGTGCTGCACCACAAGTACCACCTAATCTACGCAGTTGGAGAGCCGCAGAAGCTCGAAAGCGGCGAGTGCCGGTGGCTCGCAGCCGAGGCGCTGCTGCGTGCGCTTGCAAGTGCACAGCGTCGACCGGGGAGCGAGCTGACGAGACTGCTGCTGGAGCCGCACGTGGGCTTTCGGAGCCCAGAGTTTGCAGATCGCTTGGGTTTGGGTGGGTACGACGGCCTCCGTCTGAATGCGAGCGTCAGCGAGAAGCACCACGTGCGGCAGCGTCTGCGGGAAGCGCTCGTGCTCGAGTTGTTTGCGGACCCGCCCCTATCGCTCAAATGGCTCCGAGCGTTCAGCTTGCAGAGCAAGCAAATGATGAACCGGCAGCTCGTGTGCGCGTTGACAGACCCGTCCGTGAGCCTCGACACGGCGCTGAACGGCTGTGATCCCGGGGTCATGCGCTTCCGGAGCGAACTGCTCGCACTCCGGGGCCTCCTCGCGTTCGGCGTCCTAGAACACTGTCTGGAGAAGCGGCACCGCGTCGAGTTTGGCCTCCCGGACGTTGTGACGCGCCGGAAGCGGATGGCGATCCCGTTCCGCGCTGCCGACATCCCGTCCGAGCGGTCCGAGTTCTCGCACCCCGAGGTCGGGATCACGCTCACGCTGCTGGGGTACTACTACAGCGGCTTAAGCGTGGCCGAGATGAAGGAGACGCTGCACCAGCTGCTGCAGCTCGGTCCGTCCGAGCAGGAGCAGTTCTACGCGACGTGGCTCGCAGCCGTGCACCTCGGACTCCCAGACGAAATTGTCGACGAGTTCCCACGCAGCCCGCGTCAGCTGAGCCCGAACGACAAGCGCCAGTTCGCCGTCCTCTACCGCGTCTTCCGGTACACCACTGAGACTGTCAACTTCTTCCTCAACACGTGCGTGTTCCCGACCGACACGACGCAGTACCCGCTCCGGCTGACTCGCAGTGCGTGGAACGTCGCAGCTGGCAACTGGAACGTTGGGTTCTCAGGCACGAACGACAACCATCGCTTGCTGCCACTCTCTGTGCGCCAGTGCGAGCCAAGCGAACCAGTGCTGCTCGGTACGAACGGCCGGATGATCGACCGCATCCTACGCGTGTTCCAGGGCTTTGAACAAGTAGAGACCGACGCGAGCACGGTCGTCCCGTGGCAGCAGCTGCTACAACTTGCGCACGCCAAGCACGCGCACGCGCTCATCGACACGGGAGCGTTGCTCGCGGGCGTGCTCAACAACGACGCCGCGCTGTACCTGCTCGACGTGGCTGGCTTTGCGTTCGCGGGCGTGACGTACTACGACACACGCAAGCGGTACGACTGCTGGGTCGTGTTGGACGCGACGAGCCGGCTCGTCACGCCGCTCAAGGACTCGACTGTGCTGGAACAAGACACGTTCGTGGTCTTTGACGACGCACGCTCACGCGGCTCCGACTTGAAGCTCGACGCACAGGCCGTAGCGGTACTCACTCTCGGCCCGAAGCTCACAAAGGACAAGCTCATGCAGGGAGCAGGTCGCATGCGACAGCTCGGGTGCGACCAGACACTGTGGTTTGTGAGCTTGAGCGAAGTCGCACAAGGCGTGCTGGAGCTGTGTGGGAAAGACCGCGTCACTAGCGTCGAAGCGGTCGATGTCTTGGACTGGGTCATGGCGAACACCAAGACCGAAGCTGTGCTCGGGCTGCTCGAGTGGGCGAACAGCGGCCTGCACTTTAGCAAGTGCCACGAGAATTCGGACGCGGAGCTGCGCAGCGAGGACTGGAGCGTCGAAGCGCTGTACGCACCCGGCCACCGCGTGCAGCTGATCAGCGACATTGTCCAGTCGCGTGCATCCGTGCTGTTTGACGTCCATACGGACCTCGTACACACGATCTGTCACCGTGGCTGTACGTTCGGACTTGACACGGAAGTGCTCGTGACGTCCCACGATGACGAGTGTGAGCGCGAGCTGCACAACGAGCAGTTTGAAGAACACGAAGACGCCGCAGAGCAGGTGAGCGTATCGGCAGTCGCAGAGACACTGTGGGACTTTACAAAGGTGCTGAACGTCGGCTCGGTGCACGAGCTGGTGGGAGTCGTCGACGTTGTCGCACTCGGAGCGTTCGTGCGCCGCAGTGTGCGCCCCACAGCACTGTCGGCGATCGACTGGGACGCTGCGAACGTGTTTGGCACTGCGAACTTCTTCTCGACTGTCGTCGCGCCATCAACAGGCGCGTCAGCCCTCGTCTTTCCCCGCTTGGTCGACACGGTTCTCGCGTTTCAAGACGGCTCGAACCTCCTCGTGTCGGAGTTTGAGGCGGATGCGATGCTCCAGCTCTTCTGGACAGCTGGGCGTCCTGGTGCGGCTGCAATACGGTGCACGTTTGTCAACCTGTCGTCTGTAGTGGAAGCGATCGACGCTGAGCTGGGGCCAGCGACGCACGTGCGCGATGTGCCGTGGCATGTCGGCAACAGCGCGACGTCGCGACAGATCGACGCGTCACTGACGACGCTCTGCCAGCTCTACAACGGTGACACAATGTTCTTGAAGCGCGCGAACGCAGCAGTCGACAGAGCGCTGCGAGCGCATCTGCAGCCACTCCGCAAGCGCGAGCGTGCGTTCCAGGACTTTGCGGTTGTCCGCGGCAGCGAACTGCGGTGGCGGTACTCGTTCCTGCACACATTGTGCCACGAGATGGACTTGAGCGACTTTGTGGCGCCAGCGACAGCTGTCGTTGTCCCGCGCTCTTCTATGACGAGCCGAGTGACGACCACGGCCACAGCGAAGACGTCAACAGGCAAGAAGAAGAAGGCGGCACGGACGGCGACGCAAGCGGGCGGATGAAGTCATAGTCTTTGTGGTGATCAAGTTCGGACTGTGTCCTGGTATCGCTGTTACAGAACAGTATCTAACTGTAACTGGTTGTTTGCAATGTGCGACACACACTGATAGTTATCCAACACATTTGATTTGCGTCAACGTCTCTGACCTGCTCTCCCTCCTCTCACACACCCACAAGCAGCGCATTCGCCAACATACCTGCCTCTCTTGCGTGATGGTCACCGCCGCGCCCCCGCATGAGCTCGTGCTGCGCCACGTGCTGCTATTCCACCGCCACGGCGACCGGTCGCCCATCCTGCTGGACATTGGCGAAAAGTGGCGCATGACGCCCGACGAGCTCGCATTCTGGCACACGCGCGTCGCCACCACCGAGCAACTCGCGCAACTCGCACGCACTGGCCACGTGGTCGGCGCGTACCCGGAGCTGCCGCCGCCGCCGCCATCCTCTCGGCCGTACAGCCACCCACTCGGTGAGCTCACGCAGCTCGGTGTCGAGCACATGCGCGGTAAAGGCCGCAAGCTGCGCGTTAAGTACGGCCACCTGGTCGCGGCCGCCGACCCGAGCGAGCACGTCTACGTGCTCTCGAGCTCAGTGCCACGCACAGTGCAGTCAGTGCAGTGTCTGCTGCACGGCATGTTCCACGACGACGACGTTGAGAGCCAAAGCCAGGACAACGCAGCGAATCCGCTCGTCGTGGTGCCGGCAAAGCCGACGTTCGCGATCCGCACGTACGAGCGCAACGTGCTCGCACCGAGCCACTCGCTGCGCGTGTTCATGGAGATCGAAGCGATCGTGCGCGACGACGTTGAGAAGCGCACGCCAGTCGAGAAGGCGGAGACCGAAGCGCTGGCACAGCACTTGCGGGCGACACTCGGTATCGCACCAGACATCACGATGCCTTGGACCGCGATCCGGGACGGACTCACGTGCCGCACAGCCCATGGGCTCGCGCTGCCGGACGGCATCACAGACGACATGGTGCAGCAAATCAGCGCGTACGACGCGTGGCTCTGGCACCGCTTGTACCAGCAGAAGGAGTTCTGCTTCAAGTCGTTCAAGCACGGCGTGCGTGAAGTGTACGACCACCTCAAGAGTGTCGTCGAGCCGGCAGTGGCGGGAAGTGGCGGTGTCTCGCGTCCACCGCCCAAGCTCTCGTTCTTCTCGGCGCACGACAACTCGATCGTAGCGCTCATGAGTGCGCTGCAGCTCCAGGTCGGCCACGCGCTGCCAGAGTATGGCACGATCGTGGCGTTCGAGGTGTACGAAGACGTCAGCACGTCCGAGCACTTTATCAAGGTACTGTTTGAAGACCGCGAAGTGCCGTTTGCTGGCCACGAGCACGACGCGCTCTGTCCGTTTGCGCACTTTGAGGCGCTCGCGACCGAGTTTCTTGCGATGACTGTGGACGAGAAGAGCGCCAAGTGAGCGAGTGAGCTCGGACTGGTCGGTGGCTCTGGCAAATAGAGGGAGAGAGAAGAGAGGTTTTGGACGAACGAATCTGATGCATTTTGAAAAGTTATTGTGTGCAGTTATTGTGTGAGGTGGTTTGCCGACGCCCACGTCGAGTTGATAATAAGGGGGACGCGCGGTGTAGCGCTGTCTTCATGGCGGCCGTCTGCTGGCGCCTTCTTCTTCTCTGGCGACAAGCTCTGCGCATAGTCGACGCCTTTATACGTCGCGGACTTCCACCACGCGTCCTGTTCACTCGTAGTACCGGGTTCGGCGTCACGCTTTGCCTTCTTCTTGAGCAGCGACGCGAACGCGGACACCTTTGCAGGCGGCTCAGGTGCGTTGTCCGCTTTCTTCTCGGCCGAGACGCCACCTTGGCCCCACCACACGGGCGGCTCGAGCCACCATGCGCTCGGGTCTCGCGCAGCTACTGGACCAGGAGTCGCTTCTCTCTTTAGACGTCCCAAGAAGCTGCTGGCTTTCATTGTAGCGGGGGCCAGCGCGCCTGACCGCGAGTCCCCGAGCGAAGCGGCCATCATGGCGTCCGACGCCTGCTTGCGCTGCAACAGCTCCATATTGCGCATCTCGATCGCTCGACGCAGCGACTCGAGCTTCCAGAACTCGCTCTCTAGGTACAGTTCCCGCAGTAGCTTCGGGTCCTGTGGGAGGACCCCGTCGCGTAGGAACGCGAGGACGTATCGGAAGAGCCACCTGACGAGACATAGACCCGCACACAAGTCAGTGTCGCTTTCGAGGCCCTCGTCGTCATCGACAGTCCAAAGGGTATGCAAGTGCAGTGAGAAGCGCGTCGTGTACCAGTCCCGATCGACACGGAAGCAGCCGCACTCGGCTGGAGACAGGGGCGAGTCGTCGGCCACGACCGCTGCGAGCAGCGAGCCGCTGTCTCGCTCTGCAAGCGCACTCGAGACCTCAAAGAGCTGGCCGCCGACGTCGATCGCGAGGCGCCGGTCGCGTGCGGACGGGAATGCGTCCGAGCAGAACCAGTCGGACGAGAGAGACGCCTCGAAGCGCTCATGCTCAGACTCGAGCAGTGCGTTCTGCAGCAGGAGCTTACGCTTTTCGTGGCGGATGAACGCGCGCTGTTTCGCCAGCTAGAGAGAGAGCGAGAGAAGAAGGAGGGGGGTAGTATTGACATTGGAGATGGTCGGTCGAAAGCGTAGGAGACCTCGCGAGCGGCGTACCCGCTCCTGCTGTAGCTCGACCTGCTGCTTCTTGGACGTCATGACAGTCTGGTGCAGCAACAGCTGCTCGCCGTCGTTGTCGATGTCTCGACTGCTTCCATGGCGGCTCTGTGTCCCATTCTTACTGCTCCTGTTACTGCTTCGAGTGTCTGTGAAGCGCTGTTGACGCGTGGGCATCTCCATGCTTCAGTGGGACGGACAATCAACCACACTGCACAGTGTGTACTGTGTATCTTCCAGCCAAAGGTGTCGAGTCGCCACCATCAGTTACGTTCAGTTACGCGAATAGAGCTACCGTAACATGCACAAGCCTCAAAGCGCTGACGCTGCCTTGCTGCCAGCCGATGGGGACTGGAGGAACTTCTCTGCGGCGCGTTGAAAGTGCTCGAACGGACAGAGCGTCGCGTGCGCGTGGGTCGCGAACGGCGCCTCTTGGCCCTCGTACAGCGGCCGCACAAAGAGCGCGCCAGTCGGGCGGTGCGTGTAGACTTCAAAGGTCACCATCGCACCGTACGCTGGGATGAACGGCGGGAGCTGGAGCTCGAGCGCAGCAACTAGCGCGACGACCGAGTTGTCGTGGCCCGAGAAGAGCGAGAGCTTGAACGGCGTCGTGCCAGCGGCGACTGCGTTCAAGTGCGCGTAGAGACGTTCAACGCCCGAGTGGAAGCTGCCATGGCAGAACGCGCGCTTGCTGTAGAGCGCGTGCCAGAGCCAAGCGTCAAAGCCGCAGATCTGCACAAAGAGCTCGGGGGTGAGCCCGTCTGGGAACGGGAGGCCGTGCTCTCGACGACACGTGAGCACTTCGCGTACTAGTGACATCCGACACGCACACGAGAGCGCACATACACAACACATCGACGAGACGTCGTCAGCACACTGGAAGAGCGACCACCGCCTCTGTAAGAGTGACAATGCCACACACACATCCTGTCCACGGCACGCGCTTGTTGTCTGCGATGCCGACGATCGTCCGCATGACCTGGGCTGTCTCTGCGAGCCCTGCAGGCGCGCGCTGTCGCAAGTCGTCTGCTAGTAGCGTTGCGAGGTCGTCATAGAGTTCGTACGAGTGCGTCGGCGCAATGCGGCTGTGTTCGTCTGCATGGATCGTGACCACGCGGCGGTCGTCGCCAGTCGTCTCGTCGTCCCGATTCGCTGGTGCAACGAAGAGCGATGGGAACACGCCCGAGAGCACGCTCTGTGCCGAGCGGATCGTGCGGCGTACGTTCGTGGACTCGACGTACACGTCCTGTACTGGGTCCAGGCGGTCGATGAACGCTGCGTACTTGTCGCGCAGAGCTGCGCCTTTTGCGCGCATCTCGCGCACGCCTTTCGATGTCAGCTGGCCGCACGGCCAGCGGCCGCCGTGGCGCGGAGACGGAGGCGCTTCGCGCGCGTCGCGTGCGCTCACAATGCGCGTGCCACGCGCCAGCGCTGCGAGGTCGTCGAGTGACGCGAGCTTGTTGACCCAGAACTGCGCCTCGGCTGCGTCCATTTCCATGTGCACGCCGAGACGTCGCGAGAGCGGCGAGCGGTCGCCGTGGCGAAAGAGCACGAGCACGTGCACGAGCTCGAGTGCATTTAGTGGAGGCGGAGGCGACGGCGCAGTCATGGTCACCGCACGAGCGAGGTTAGCTTCGATGCGAGTGCGAGTTGATTGACAAGTGAACTCAAGAAATGGATGCGTCGACAAGCTGCCTTTGAATGTCGTCACTCGACACTTGCATACGATA
>JAASFJ010000693.1:0-17083 GCA_023333755.1 Globisporangium uncinulatum
GAGGCGGGTCAGACTGTGGCGTTCTGCGGTCCGTCAGGCGGCGGCAAGAGCACCATCATCTCACTGATCGAGCGGTTCTACGACCCAGTGCGCGGCGAAGTGCTACTCGACGGTCATAACGTGAAGGACCTGAACCTGAACTGGCTTCGGTCGCAGATCGGTCTCGTTGGTCAGGAGCCGACGCTGTTCATCGGCACGATCGCTGACAACATTGGGTACGGTCTACAGAGCAAGCCGAGCCAGGAGGAGATCGAGGCGGCGGCAAAGATGGCGAACGCACACGACTTCATCACGCGGTTCCCAGACGGGTACGAGACGCAAGTGGGCATGAAGGGCGAGCAGCTCTCGGGCGGCCAGAAGCAGCGCATTGCGATCGCACGCGCGATCCTCAAGAACCCGTCGATCTTGTTGCTGGACGAGGCCACGAGCGCACTGGACTCGGAGAGCGAGAAGATCGTGCAAGAGGCGCTGGACAAGGTCGTGGCGCTCAAACGCCGCACGACGATCATCATTGCACACCGACTGTCGACGATCCGCAAGGCCGACAAGATCTGCGTCGTCAGTAGCGGAAAGATTGCTGAGCAGGGCTCGCACAGTGACCTCCTGACTCGCAACGGTATCTACACACGGCTCGTAGGTGACCAAGCCAGCAGCACCACGAGCCCAAGTAGCAGCATCCCAGGGCTTGAGCCTGCATAGGGTTCGTAGCTGTATGAAATGTCACATGCTCGACATTGGCCCTGTTTGCTAGCTGCGTCTGTCTCCCGACTGTCGTGACCTCGAAGCGAGCGACGCTTGCAGCGCCGGGAGGTTACAGGATGTGCGCGAGCAGCGTTGTAACCTCGAGCGCTTCGTCTCGCGACCGCGTTGCAAGCTCTTGGCTCAGCTCGTGCAGCGCAAACTGGAACGGGAGCGAGTCGCCACTGCGGAACGCGATCATCGGCCGCGAAGCTCGGATCCTCCCGGAGCTGGGAGCCCATGGTCGGAGCAGCAGGTTGCGTAAGGAGTCTGAAGGTGATGAGAGCGAGCGAGCGAGTAGCTGGAGTAGGAAGACGTTGTCACGTACGACACTGCGAGTGGGTAGAGCGCCGACGCAAGCTCCACTGGTGACGACGTTTCGAGCGCAGGAAGCGTGTGCGAGAACACTGGCGCCTATGATTCACTCGCAGTCAAACCGCACGAGCGCATTGAAAGCGTCAGCAACTTAGGGGCAGAAGCAGCTACGCTACTTAGTCTGAGAGGGAGATACGCACGTGTGTCTGCTCGGTCAGATCCCACACCAGCACCTGCGCATTCGAGAACGACGCGAAGAACACGCCTGGACGCGACGTCGACCACTGCAGCGAGCTCACACTGACGCCGAATGCCACCTCCTCCCAGGAGCTCAGGCACGTGCCAGCGCTACACTGGAACAGACTGTGTCGAGTAGAGGGCACCAGCACAGGCACTGTCATCCATCGCAACCTCTGCCATGGTGAGAAACAGACTCGAAACGACGACTGGAACGCACCAGACACTGCCGTCCTCGTATCCGACGAGGAAGTACTCGGGCGAGAACGGATGGAAGTCGACACACACGACCGCTGCCGAAGTCGTCGCCCACAGTGACGCTCGCCCGTCGCTCCGACGATAGACAGAGCGGGAAGACGCGTGCGAAGTCTTTTCGAAGCGGTGTCCTCGGTACACCAGTCCTGTTCGCGTCCCCACCACGAACCTACAAGATGGCAGAGGCTCAGTGCCGTGTCAGACGACGAACCTAACCTACCGCAGTGTCCCATAGTGAGCGAACAATAGTCGCTCTATCGCAGTCATGTGCAGACGCACTGGTTCGGGTCGTGTGGGAAGAACTTGAGCACGGTCGCGATCGGACCGACTGAACACACTTGATCGCTCGACAGTGGTGTGGCGCTCCTGGATGAGCTCGAGCTTGCGGTTTTAGACGATGCCGATGTCAGCGAAGACGCAGCCTTCTCGAGCCTTCGCTGTGGAGCCGGCCTGGCCTCCATGTACTGCTGTTGCGTGTCGATGAGCGTGTTCATGACCATCTTCACGCGTCCGCCAATCTCGACGCACTTGTCTGCAGTGAGCGCATCTTCGCCGGCTTCAAACTCAATGAGGCTCCAGATGATCACGATCCCGCGGTCGTCCATCGATCCGAACTGGAAGGTTCCGCTGCCGGCTCCGTGAGACTCATTGGCCCTAACAACCACTTCGAGCCCCACGATCGTCGACGCGTGCTGCGACGACGCCTTGTAGTCTGCTCCGCACGTCGAGTACGTCGGCGAGCAAAGAGCGAGTTTGACTTTGAAGTTCGCAGACTCTTTCTCGTCCTTGGAGCTGACGCTACGGTACGGCTGTCGGCGCAAGTCCCAGACGTGGATGCTCCCGTCGTCAGTCCCCGCAAGTGCCAGGAGCTCACGGTGCGGGGATAGACACACAGCTGCCAGCAAGCCCTCGTTCTTGAGCACGTGGAGCGCCTGGCGCGGCTGGTTGACGTCCCAAACACACGACACGCCCTTGTCCTTCAGGAGCGCGACCACGTCTGGAACTTCACAGCGTTGTTCGCGGTTGCTTGCAGCACTGGCTTTCTGTGGCCCGTAGCACGTCACGAGAATGTTCGACGCACACGGTGAGAAGCGCAGAGCGACGAGGTCTCGGCCGTGCAGCAGCGTCTCGACTGCTGGATCGTCAAACTGCTGGTTCGGGAGCACTTGATGCGCCGACAGCGCAGTGTTCGTTGACACAGCGAAGCGCTTCCTCACAGCGCTCATGCTCTCCTCCAGCTCGCATTCCGCCGCCGCTGTGTTGCCCTCTGCGAGCAGTTCGCACGCGTACGCAGCGTGCTCGAGGAAATTGAAGAAACGCACGGTCGAGTGTACGCCCGCACTGCTGTCGCCCGTGTCACCACTTCCTGTAGTAGAAGCCGACGCGTCGCTGTCGAGCCCAATGTCGTCTGGGAAGAGCATGCTCTTGTCGGTGCCAGCAGCGCACTTTGTCTGCGTCGCAGCCGCCTTCGCGCCGTCGTTCGTGTACACTGCGACTTGGCGCACGTGGCCGCGTCGGAGGCTGCTCACGTACGTCTCTTGCTCAGACAGCGGCGCTTGGTGGAAGAGATTGAACTTCTCGACTTCGAACTTGCGTGTGTCGAGCACCTCCTTTGCTCGCTTCACACGTGGGTCGAGCGACTGCTTGAGCCCTGCAATGGACGATGCGATCGACGTCGAAGTCGCGGAGCCACTCTTCTTCTTCTTCTCTACAGCAGTAGCTGTCGGTAGCGACTGGTTGTTGCTTTCACTTGCTTTCAACGACGAACTCGGTGGCCTTGACGTCGACAGCTCTTTGCTCTCTGCCTGCAGCGCTTGCTGGATCTTCTTGAGCTCGGCCGGACTGATGTTGTTGCTCCCGGTTGCCTGTGCTGGCTGCGTCTTGCCACCAGCTGCCTTCTCGGGCGGCTTGGTGTCGTCTTCAAAGTCGTCGTCGTAGTTCTCAAAGCCGTCGTCTTCGTAGTCGCCGCCTTGCCCTTCCTCCTCCTCTTGGCACTCCTCGGCGTTCGCATTGAGCGCTGCAAGCTCCTGCTTCCGGCGCTGCTCGCGCATCCGCGCCTCCTCTGCGCGCTTGGCGTCTTCCACTGCCTGTTTGGCCAGCTCGTTGCGGTGCTTTGCGTCTTCGAGCTCCTTGGCGCGCTGCCGCTTCGCCTCTCGCCGTGCGCCGGCCACCTGCTTCTCACGCTCAGCGTCAGCTGTGTCCTTTGCAGCAGCAGTTGCTGCTGTGGCAGTACCAACAGTCGGTACGTTGTTGGCTCTGGTCGAAGACGACGGCGGCAGACTGGGGCCACCCGTGCTTGTGACCATGGTCGCGTCTGGTGGAGACGCTGTGCGCTTCTTGGACGCGCGAGGCTTTGGTTCACCGCCGCCGCTGCCGGCTCCTGGCACTGAGTCTCCAGTGGTGGCGGCCGCCTTGGGCTCTGCGATGGGGATGCGCGGGACGTCGTGCAGTCGGGGAATCGGCGAGGCTGCAGCGCTCGCGGCCGAGAGCTGTGAGGGTCCCTCCATGGATCCGGCTACGGTGTACGATGGTGACGCGCTCGGGTTCACAGTAGCGTCGCTGGGGCGTTTGCTGCTCTTCTTGCTTGCCTTCCGAGCGCTCGGCTCGTCTAGGGTGCTACTCTTCGGCTCGGAGGACATTGTTCGTCTTCTGCTGCTTCGAGCTGGTTGGTCGCGTCGAGCACTTGGGCTCTGATGGCGCTGTGTGATGGCGATCTTGAAGAGGCACAGGATAGTGTTTCAAATACATGGACGAGGTGTAATACAGCCCTGGCATTATTTATTGAGAATCGATCATGAAAAGCTGCGAATGTGGTGCTGCTGGCGAAGGAACCAGATGGTGCTGCTGGCGAAGGAACCAGATGGCGCCACTGTTTCGCTTCAACTCACGCTCCCCTCGGCCTCGTCACGCGGACGTGCTCTCCATTTTTCGAGACACGTTGAGAGCTGAACTCTCTTCTCTCACTCACTGTCGATCGGGTTGTCCACTTCGAGTTTGAGGCAGCGTCATCGTGTCTCTCCACATTGCGTTTTCACTGGATGGACCAACCTGAACGACGGCGGCTGAAGGAGTGCGTGACGCACTCTGACGCGGGACGAGCGTCTTCCTACCACGACAACGAAGCTGGCCACGAGCGAGCTCTCGTCTCCAATCGACTGGACGTGTTTGCGGTCGTCCAGCAACTTACTGGATGCCAAGCGTTTGAGCTCCTCTCGGTGCTCCTCCTTGCAGCAGAAGCAGCCTGCACAACTCAGGCTGCCACAAGCTCAAACAGGGCAGTCCATGGCAAGACAAGCACGTGAAGCGTACTTGTTGCTTGCCACCCAGGTAGGAGGCAAGCGCAAGTGAATCTCGTCAACTGCTTGGCTGTGCACAAGCATCTTTCAACTTGTTTACTGGTACTGGGGGCTATCGGCAAACGATAGATTTAGCTCCACAATCGATAGTCATGGTAAAACGCACAAAAACAAGTTGATTTGTGTCATAAAATCTACACCTCAAATTGCGTTCCTGTCGATCAAATGAATCTTGGAATACGTGATGACGGAGGGTCTAGAATGTAAATTTAGACGCTCGATGTGGCTTGTTCATACGCTTTCAGCTTCCTTTGGTGCCGAATACTGCGAAAAAAGATTCAATCAGGCCTGATATGAAAGCGAGTGATTGTAGGTGCGGGTAGGGGAAGGCCGTTTTCTGGCTGACTTCTGCACAAGGGTTCGTGCTGGTCCATTAGCCGTTCTGGTCGTTTATCCTTTTTGCCAATTGCAGCGTGTGCAAAAGACTATTTGCCCAGCACGAATCGCGATGCTGGTCGCATAGCCATCGGCCCAGCACGGCTGACTTGCTGGCGCGAGAGCCCGGCTCTTTCGCGCAAAGTATCTTTTGTGAATCTCCTTCATTTCCGCACGCTCGACTTTTTAAGCCTGAGATAGCTACATTAGGAGATGCTTTGCCGACATATTCGCCCGACTTCTTGAGCTCGTCTTGCAACAAAGCTCAGCGACCAACACAATCCGATCACTTTCACCAATGAAGCATTTAGCTGGTGGCATGGTGCTTTGCTCTGTTATGTGTGTGTGTTGGCTGACTAAAAGCGCTTGCGCGCTTTTGTACCACACAAACCAAGGGAGAGCTGTGGCTTTTGCGTGTGTTGCGCGTGAGAGTCTCCCCACCACCAAACATGTCTCTTCCAACCGAAAATGTTGGTTCACCAGCGTCACACACGATCTTGAAGCGCTCTCAACGAGTCGTGGACGCGTTCGGCGTGGCCCAGCGAGAGAGCGGGTGTTCGTCAGTCGGCTCCGCAACAACTCGAAAGCGCGCCACGCCACATGTGGTCCATGTGAAGCGAACCTCGCCATGAACCAAGCACCTTGCGGTGGGTACTTTCGCACATAAAATTTAAAATACCCACCAACAAAAATACTGGCTGCTGGCAAAACAGCCCAAAAGACGATCGGAATCAAGCCCAAACTGAATGTATTTGCAGTGGTCCGTCGCTGGCACTCACCAAGTCCAGTTTTTGCCGAGCTTCACACGCTTTGCGCCCAAAAACAAACGAATGCTACACACCCTGATTTGGGCGAGATTTGCAAAAATTTGCAAAAAAACATTCCGAGTGCGAACAGTTCAATTTCCAAACGACTAAGATCACAGCCACATACAAACACCAAGTACATCTTAAATTAAACTCACAAACTCACAAAACGTGCCAGAGAGTGCACAAAAAAAGGAAAACCGCCCGTCTGTTTTCAACTGCCACGATTTATACACTTTGAAAGGTCGTCTCTCTCCTACTTTCTTCACGCAGCGCTTCGCAAGCACTTGTCGCTCTTCGTTGCCTTTGCTTTCTCGCCCGCCTGCGCGCGCTCGCTTCGCCGCAGCCACCGTGCTGCAACCAAGCGCGCACTCTTCAATTTGCCGCACAAGTCCCAAGAGCCCGAGCCGACACTGCTGCCGACTTTGTAAGAGGAAACCGTTCGCTAGGTTCTTTCCTCCTTCCCCCTTTCCACCTCTTCTTCTCCCCGCTCCCCTCCAGCCACTCCTCCTTCTCTCGCGTCTCTCTCAGTTCTTGAGCTCCTATTCGCCATGACGGACAAAGACGCGCTGCTGCGTCCCGAGGACGACAACGACGTGCCGCAGGTGTACAAGTCGCTCAACTTCCG
Organism: Globisporangium uncinulatum; assembly: GCA_023333755.1. Classification (NCBI taxonomy): domain Eukaryota; phylum Oomycota; class Peronosporomycetes; order Pythiales; family Pythiaceae; genus Globisporangium; species Globisporangium uncinulatum. The sequence goes on from JAASFJ010000693.1 coordinate 6,711, forward strand.
CAGCATCCAAGACCCGTACTCGCACCGTGACGACGACATGATCTCGCGCTACTCGACGATCCGCGCCGACAATCTCGACAACATGCTCTCGGGTGGGCTCGAGCACTTTTACAAAAAGTACAACCACCTCTCGCGCAAGATCAACCTCATGCTCCCGACGCCCGAAGTGCGCTTCGAGAACCTCTCGTTCTCTGCGGAAGTGCCGCTCCCGACGAAAGCGAGTGCGCAAGGCACGGTCGGCGCGTACATGGAGAAAGTGCTGACGCCTTGGCGCAAGCAGCCTTCGACCACGAAGGACGTGCTGCACCCCATGAGCGGCATCATCAAGCCCGGCTCGATGACGCTCATCCTCGCGAACCCCGGCGCCGGCAAGTCGACGTTCCTCAAGGCGCTTGCTGGCAAGCTGCAGACGAGCAGCACGACGAAGGTCGGCGGCGAGATCCTCTATTCGGGTCTCCGCGGCGACCAGATCGACCTCATCAAGCTCGTGGGGCTCGTGGACCAGCAGGACAACCACATCCCAACACTCACGGTGCGCGAGACGTTCAAGTTTGCCGACCTCTGCATGAACGGAATGCCGGAAGACCAGGCCGAAGAGATGCGCGACATCGCAGCGCTGCGCACGGAGCTCTTCATCCAGATCCTCGGTCTCAGCTCGTGCTCGGACACGGTCGTTGGCGATGCGCTCCTTCGTGGCGTGAGCGGTGGCGAACGCAAGCGTGTGACGGTCGGCGAAATGCTCGTGGGCGGCCAGAGCCTGTTTCTGTGTGACGAGATCTCGACGGGGCTCGACAGTGCGGCGACGTACGACATCATGGTGTCGCTGCGCACGTGGTGCCGTACGCTTGGCGGGTCGTCGATTGTAGCGCTGCTGCAGCCGACGCCCGAGGTCGTGGAACTCTTCGACGACATCCTCATGGTGAACGAAGGGCACATGATCTACCACGGCCCTCGCACAGAAATCCTGAGCTACTTCCAGGAGCGCGGCTTCTCGTGCCCGGCACGTACGGACCCTGCGGACTTTCTGATCGAAGTGACGTCGGGTCGCGGCCGCAAGTACGCGAACGGCAATGTGGAGATTTCGAGGCTGGCGGTCTCGCCCGAGGACTTTAGCAACTTGTTCTTCCAGTCGAGTATCTACAAGACGACGCACGACGCACTGAGCAAGGGCTTCAACGAGCACCAGTTTGAGAATGCGGAGGACTTTAAGAAGGCGAAGAGCGTGGCGAACTTGGCGCGCTCGAAGGGACAGTCGGAGTTTGGGCTTTCGTTCCTCCCATCGACGAAGCTGCTGCTGAGTCGCCAGAAGACGATCTGGCTGCGCGACCGACCGCTGCTGTGGGGCAAGCTATTTGAAGCGACGATCGTTGGTCTCGTGCTCGGCGCGCTCTTCTTCGACTGCGATCCGAAGTACTACCTCCGCATGATGTTCTTCAGTATCGGTGTGTTCCAGCGCCAGGCGTGGCAGCAGATCACGATTGCGTTCCAGCTGCGCAAGGTGTTCTACAAGCAGCGCTCGCGCAACTTCTTCCGGACAATGTCGTACGCGATCGCAGAGAGCGTGGTGCAGATCCCGGTGAACCTGTCGGTATCGCTTATCTTGGGCACGTTCTTCTATTTCATGAGCGGCTTGACGCGGACGTTCGCGCAGTACATCGTGTACCTGCTGATCCTGGTGTGCTTCCAGCACGCGATCGGCGCGTACATGACACTGCTGAGCTCGATTTCACCGAGCATCACGGTCGGCCAGGCGCTCGCGGGGCTCTCGGTGAGCTTCTTCCTGCTGTTCTCGGGCAACATCATCCTCGCCGACCTCATCCCGAACTATTGGATCTGGATGTACTGGTTCAACCCGCTGTCGTGGGCGTTGCGCAGCGTGATGATCTCGGAGTTCTCGGACGACCGCTATATTGATATCAACGGCGTTGACACGGGCAAGGAGCGGCTGCTGAGCTTCTCGATCACGGAAGGCACGGGCTACCTCTGGCTCGGCATTGCGATGCTGCTGTGCTACTACTTTTTCTTCACGGCGCTCAACGCGCTCGCGCTGCACTTTATCCGGTACGAGAAGCACCTGGGTGTGACGGGCAAGGCGACCAAGACGGACGACGACGAGGTGCCGGAGACGGTGTACGTGGAAGTGGCGACCCCGGGTGCGCCGGTCGTGCCAACGGGCGAGCGCAGTGCGAGCAGCGGACTGCCGTTTGTGCCTGCGAACCTGTGTATCAAGGACCTCGAGTACTTTGTGACGCTTCCGTCGGGCGTGGAGAAGCAGCTGCTGTGCGGCATTACGGCGAACTTTGAGCCGGGCCGCATGGTAGCGCTCATGGGGGCGACGGGTGCCGGCAAGACGACGCTCATGGACGTGATCGCTGGTCGCAAGACGGGCGGTCGCATTGTTGGCGACATCATCGTGAACGGCGAGCCGAAGAACCCGTTGAACTTCAGCCGCATCACGGCTTACTGCGAGCAGATGGACATTCACTCGGAGGCGGCGACGATTTACGAGGCGCTCGTGTTCTCGGCGAACCTGCGCTTGTCGCCCGAGTTTACCGAGGCGGAGCGCATGAACCTTGTGACAGAGACGCTGGACCTGCTGGAGCTGACGATGATCTCAGGTGAGCTGATCATGAACCTGTCGGTGGAGCAGAAGAAGCGTGTGACGATCGGCGTCGAAGTGGTGGCGAACCCGAGCATTTTGTTCTTGGACGAGCCGACAAGCGGGCTTGACGCGCGGTCGGCGCAGATTGTGATGCGAGGCGTGCAGTCGATTGCACGCACGGGCCGCACGGTGCTGTGCACGATCCACCAGCCGAGCATTTCGATCTTTGAGCTCTTTGACGCGCTCTTGCTGCTGCAGAAGGGCGGGTACACGGCGTACTTTGGGGACCTTGGCAAGGACTCGGTGACGATGCTCGAGTACTTTTGCACGATCCCAGGCACGGAGGAGATCCGGCCGCAGTACAACCCGGCGACGTACATGCTCGAAGTGATTGGTGCCGGCATTGGCCGCGACGTGAAGGATTACTCGGTCGAGTACGCCAACAGCCCGCTGTGCCAGGAGAACCGCGTACGCACGCTGGCGCTGTGTGACCCACCGGCCGAGTTTGTGCGCTTCTCGACGATGAACTTTGAGCCGATTGCAACGTCGTTCATGACGCAGATGACCAACCTCGCGATGAAGCAGCAGCGGACGTACTGGCGCAACCCGCAGTATAACTTCATGCGGCTCTTCCTTTTCCCGCTCTACGCAGTGATCTTTGGCACGACGTTCTATCAGCTCGAGACGGACTCGCTCAAGAAGATTAACTCGCACATTGGGCTCATCTACAACAGCATGGACTTCATCGGCGTCATCAACCTCATGACGGTGCTCGAGATCACGTGCGCCGAGCGCGCAGTGTTCTACCGTGAGCGCATGTCGAACTACTACGGGCCGCTGCCGTACAGTCTCTCGCTCTTCCTGGCCGAGATCCCGTACCTCGTCGTCGTCATTGCGTCGTTCGTGACGATCGAGTACTGGCTCGTGGGCTGGAACGACAACGCAGGCGACTTTTTCTTCTTCCTGCTCATCTTCTACCTCTACACGTCGCTCTGCACGTTCATTGGGCAGTGGATGTCGGCGCTCATGCCGAACGCCAAGGTCGCGAACGTCGCGGTCGGTGCGCTCTCGTGCCTCTTCAACCTCTTCAGCGGCTACCTGCTCCCGCGGCCGGCCATGGAGAGCTGGTACAAGTGGATCCAGTACATCATGCCGTCGAGCTACTCGCTCAACGCGCTCGTGGGCGTGCTGCTGGGCGAGCGCGACTCTATGATGGACGTCCCAGGCGCGGCGAGCATGCCCGTGTCGCAGTACGTCGAGCAGGAGTACGACTTCCGCCCGGACTCCAAGTACAACTTCATGGTCGGCCTGCTTGGCTTCTGGGTCGTCGTGCAGCTCGCGATCTACCTCACGCTCAAGTACGTGAGCCACCTCAAGAGATAGGCGCCGAGAGAACAAGCAACACGCCAGTGGGGCTCTTGCGGTTGGGCTGTTGGCTCTGGAGCCGAGCGGAGACGCAGCAGCCTCTTCCTTATACAGTAATACACTTTGTTGGCCATCCACATGACTCACTCACATTTCAGTTCCTGCATGCCATGTGCCACCAGTATGGGCGAAAGGTGTCGTGAATGCACATGACAGTTGGTTCCTCCTCTTTCTCTTCATGATCTCCAGTGTCGGTCTATGCTCGTTGTGCTCTCTCTCCCCATACGCCACTCGTAGACTTGCTCCGCCATGGGCACGACAGCGGGGAAACAACACACGGAGGCCTCGGAGCGCTCGCCACTGCTGCTCGCGCAGGCGTCGGACGCTCCAGTCGTGCGTCGTCAGCATGCTGACAGCTGCGGCCGCCCAGTCGTCGACGCGATGCCGCTTCCTGTCGACGCGGGACAATGTGCGACCGTCCTCACGATGTTCACGGCGAAAGATCTGCACGAAAAGGACCGCGACGGCAACGTGCTCTGTACAAACTGCTTCGCACCGTCCGCTGAGAACAGAGCGGGCCACACGACGACTGTGGTTGCGTGGAGGTGAGTGGTGGTTGAGGCCCTCGTCGTGCTTCTGGTCAGTGGGAGTGCAACATGAAGTTGACTCGTAGTGTCTCTGATCTCGCAGGTGCTGGAACTGCAACGCGGACCAAGTCCCGAAGCCACCGCCGCAGCGAGGCCCAGGCCGCTTCTGCTGCCTCCAGTGAGGCGGACTTTTACTCGCAGTTGCGTTCACGTACGTTACGCCATTCGTCTCGACACTTGGTAGCCAATACACATCCTACTCCACTGTGTGGGGGTTCGTATTGCTCAAAGTGTGTATCACTGCAGTTAGTATTTGCTAACCTACTGTACTCAGTCAGCACCCTTCGGTCCACTCGCACTCGCAGAGCCCAAGAGCGCCCCACGCTGGCGTGGGTCCTTCCGGAGGTCGAACGAGCTCATGTGCTTCTGCTGCTCTCTACGCAGCAGCACGTACGCCCCTACAAGCGACACCGCCATCGCGAGCTGCACGACGCCAGACAACAACAACACACCGCACAGATCAGCGTCCCGCCCCAATATATCAAATCCATCATACCCACCCCACAAGTATAATGCAGCCTACCTCGAAGAGCATGACACTTTGCATCGGGTTCTCCTTCTCCACGGGCACGCACGCGCGGAAGCGGATCTCTGGCAAACCGCCTCTCTTCTCCGCCATCGCTGCTGCTGCGTTTGCTGGCGAAAGCGGACAGCGCAACTCTTCCCGGTTCCCAGTCTCGCGGCAGTACATCTCGTCCTTTGACATCCATCACACTTGTCAGCCATGCTCACACGGACAACGCACAACCAATCGACAATTACTAGCTGCGGTTCATCGGTACGGACTGGCCACCTTCTCGGACACGGGACACGCGAGGCAGTCGCTCGCGAGCTCGCAGAAGAGACCGGAGACCGGGTCGTACACGCGGCGCTCGGGGCGTCCGCTGCGCTGCGTGAGCGGCTGCTCGCCCTCGTCTTTGGCTGCAGGCAGCTTCGTCTCAGACGTTATGGGGGTCGCGTTCTCCGCATCCAGCGTGCTCTCGACAGCCTCGTCGTCGGTGGCGCCGAGCACCAGCACTGCGCTGAGCAGAACGAGAAGCAGGAGGAACCGCAGCGTGTTGGCCATGTGTTGGTGCTTTTCCAGCGCAAATGCGGGAATAACTAGTGTGCAACCGAGCTTGCATTTTATCGGAATATTGCAATTATCACCCGAACGATTGTAACCTGAGCATTTGAATCATTTCGAGGTTTTTTGACGATCAAGCAAGCCGACTAGCACGATGTCGGGCGTCGTGCTCGCGACCGCCGGCTACGACCACTCGATCCGCTTCTGGGAAGCCGCGTCCGGCACGTGCAACCGCACAGTCAAGTTCGCTGATTCGGTGGGTTGCGTCACGCATTATGCCTCTCTTGCGTGGACACGTCACGCACCATCCCCTTGTCTTTCGTCACGCATTCGCCCCACTCACTCACTCACTCACTCTCGTTTGCCTCCCACGTGCGACGCCACTGTTTAGCAAGTGAACTGCCTCCAGATCGCGCCGGACAAGCGCTTTATCGCAGCTGCGGGGCACCCGCACATCCGGCTCTTTGAGATCAACAGCAACAACCCGAACCACGTGACGAGCTACGATGGACACACAGGCAACGTCACAGGCATCGGCTTCCAGCGCCACAGCAAGTGGATGTACTCGTGTTCCGACGACGGCACCGTGAAGATCTGGGACCTGCGCGCGCCTGGCTGCCAGCGGAACTACGACGCTGGGGTGCCACTCAACGCTGTGGCTCTGCACCCGAACCAGGCAGAGCTCCTCGCTGGCGACCAGAACGGCGCCGTGCGCGTGTACGACCTCGCTGCGAACGCGCTCGTGGCCAAGCTCTCGCCCGGTGGCGAGTCCGGCATCCGGTCGGTCGACGTCGTGCGTGACGGCAGCGCTGTCGTAGCTGGGAACGACGAAGGGAACGTGTTTGTGCTCCGAGCCGCACCAGCGGCCCAGTACGAGGTCGCACACACGATTAAAGCGCACGACGGGTACGTGCTCAAGTGCAAAGCGAGCGCGAACGGGAAGCTCCTGGCCACGTGCTCGTCCGACAAGACGGCGAAGGTCTGGAGCCTCGACGCAGCGGCGCAGTACCCGCTCGTGCACACGCTCCAGGGCCACCAGCGGTGGGTCTGGGACTGCTCGTTCTCGGCTGTCAGCTCGTTCCTCGTCACCGCGTCGTCGGACCAGAGCGCGCGGCTCTGGGACCTCAGCTCCGGCGAAGCGATTCGGCACTATAACGGCCACCACAAAGCGGTCACGTGCGTCGCACTTAACGACGCCATCGCGGACTAGGAAGAAGCGCGCTTGCAAACCGCACTTAGGGTGGGTGAGTGTGTGTAAGTATCCATTTCCACGGATACATTGCGAGTCTGCATCCATGCATCCATGCATCCAACCCCCTCGCTCTTTCTCGCGTGTGTTCACGTAAACGTCTTCTTGGTCATGATGGCGTAAAACTCCTCGGCGTTGATCTCGCCGTCCTGGTCCGCGTCTGCGCGCTCAATCATCTCGAGCAGCTCCGCGTCCGTCATCGTCTCGCCGAGCTCTTTCGCCACGCGCTTGAGATTCCGGAGCGAAATGCGACCGGTCTGGTCGTCGTCAAAGAGGTTGAACACTTTCTGGATGTCCTCACGTGAGTCCTTGTCGCTCTGTTACCATACCGCGCGTCAGCTCCCGCCTCCCCACTACGGTATACTGTACTATAGTATAGAAAGTCGTACGGCACGGCACAAAACGCACCATCTTGGCGGTCATCATGTCGAGGAACTCTTCAAAGTCGATGCTGCCCGAGCCGTCCTTGTCAATGTCGCCAATCATCTGGTAGATGGTCTGGTTCTTGGCCTCAAAGCCGAGCGACTGCATGGCTGCCTTGAGCTCTTTCGGGTCGATTGTGCCGCTGCCGTCCGTGTCAAAGAGGTTGAACGCCTCGCGGATCTCCTCGATCTCCTCCTCGCTCAGCCCTGGCCGTTCGTACGTCTTGGCGTTACGCTTCTGCGAAATGCGGCGCGCCATCGTGTGTACTACGTTGCGCTCTTTTTTATGGATGTGGGAGACGGGAAAGCGTCTCTGTGCGCGCGGTTTGTCGTCGGCTTCTGTGCGTCTTGAGCTGCTGGATGAAGGCAGCGGCGTGAGCGGCAGGGCGTGATGGTGTGGTAAATGTTGTGGGCGTTTCGCTCAAAGTTGCTCGAAAAGTCGCTCAAAAGCAGGAGGTGGCAGAATCCAATAATGTCATTAATTCAAGGAGAGTTACCTTCAAACAACACAGTTTGTTCAAAACAAATCCCTTACTGTATTAAACTACAGACACTCCCCCCATTATGTTACATCATTTTGGGGCCTGGGCATGATCAGTTCTTGGGGGTTTACTTGCGAGGAGGTTCTATTGAACCATTCATTTTTCGTACCCGAGTGTGAGCACTGCAGAGTACGGGCTGGACCACGAGCACGGCGGCGAGAAAGAGCCCACTCACGCTCAGCGTGAGCAGCACGGGCGACTCAGAGACGACGGCCCGAAAGGCTCGCGGCGCTGAACGAGCCGGCGAGCAGCGAGAGAACGGCGAAGGGCGTGAAGCGCACGGCCCAGTGGTCGTCACGAGCAGCGCGTCGTTCACTTCGCGCAGGAACTCGAGCAACGGGTTCAGCTGCAGCAGCCCGTGGAGGCTCGTCGCGAGCGTCACGCCGACCGGAGTCGCGAACGCGACGATGATCAGTTGGCGACGAACGCGGCCATGATGTTGGCGGGAACGAAGAGTTCGAGGATCATAACGAGGTTGAGCGAGAGCGAGTCAGCAGAGTCTGCGTCCGCCGTCGTCTGCACGAACGCCTTGTTCACGTCTTCGACGAGGAACGTCGATGTGGCGTTTAGCGTCTTCGCTAAGCACGTCACGAGACACGAAACGAGCATCTCGAGGTACTGGTTGCTGCTGCCACGGATGCCATAGAGCGGGCCGTCTCGCATCCCCGTCTGCAAGCTGCTTGTCGTACACGACGCGTGCAAGGAAGCCCATGTCGATGCCTTCGAGGACGCCCAAGAGCGTCAAGCTCTCAAAGAAGATGGTGACGCGCACGCCGATCGCCTGACCCAAGCCCACGTGCACGAGGTCGGCGATCGCCACGACGACGTTCATAAACACGAGCGGCACGACGATGCACTGCACTGCACGCACGTACAGGTCCCCAGGCGTGAGCACCCAGTTCGTCACAGACGCGCTCACTTCGTTTTGGTTTAGCACGTACCCGATCACGAAGATCGCTACAAAGATCACGACCATGATCACGAGCAACGCCGCGGGCTTCTGAGATTCGAGCGGCGATGTGGGAAAAGGCCCACTCAGGACTGCGACCGGTGTCGGCGCGGGCGGACCCGGCACAATGCCGATCTCGTGCGGCGTGTGGAGTCCTGGAAGCCCGCGCCCGGCGACGCCGACGGGGTCGTTCACCGTCTTGTCACGATGACGTCGCCGCCACATGAGTGCCGCCACACAATAGTCCTTGTTAAAATAGATTTCACCATTTTTGAAGGGATATTTGCAGAAAGTGGTGTAACATAATGGGGAGTTGCATCTGTATCAAAAAATTATCTGGAATATTTCTAGTTATTCAGAGATTTGACATGGTCAACCTCTTCCAAAAACAATTTCTGATTTTTGACCATTCGGAAAACCTCAATGCAACCTATTCTAGATATGTAGAGCGTTTTTCTTGAAAAATCAGAACTTTAATTAAAAATAATCATATGTTGTTCTCTGGAATTTTCCAGAGATATTACGAGATCTGACTTAGTCGACCGTTTTCCAAATTATTTTCTGAGTTGGCCGACCAGGAAACCTTCATGCGACCTTTTCTAGGTAAAGTGCGCGACAAAAGTCTTGAAAAAAAAACTATTTTGTTGGCTGTACCGTCAATTTTGCTCGTAGAAGCTAAAAACATATCAAAAACGATAGAGCGTTCTGCGACGATGGCAGTGATACAATCCGATCATCGGAATTCGCAATGCAGCCAACGTAAGGACACAAAACGAATTTTCAATATTTGAGACGAATCGAGAGCCTGCGGTCAGGTTTGTAACAAACGCACAGTTGTGCCGCTAAGGAGCTAAGAATTTGTAATAAACGATCCCTTGCGCTCGAGGATCGACTTGCATTGCTTCGACATCGAGTTGAACAAGTTGTCGAGGAGGGAGGATTCCAACTCGCGCCATGCCTTCGAAATCGCAGTCCTGAGAGCTTCTTGCGAGGAGTACTGGTGACCGTGAGCGTACACCGACCTCGTGAGGATTCCCCAGAGATGCTCGATTGGGTTAAGATTCGGAGACATTGCTTGCCAGCTCGTGGTGGTCACGCCGTTCGTGCTGAGCCAGGCTTGAGTGAAGCGAGCGCAGTGGCTTGGCGCGTTGTCGTGTCGAAACACGTGCCCGTCTGGATGACGTACACGCAGGAACGGGAGAAGATGGCTGCCCAGCGTCTCTGTGTACTGCTGCGCGTCTTGCCCACCGCTTATGAACTTGAGCTCGGTCTTGCCAGAGGCCGAAAAGGAACCCCACACCATGACGGACCCACCGCCACTGTGGCGTTTCACAGCTCGGCGCTCTTGATGTCCTGCACGATGCCAGTAGAACATGAGATCATCTGGTCCATCCATGTTCCACTTCTTCTCGTCACTGAAGACGACGCAGGACCACTCGATCGGCCCCCAGCTCTCTTTGTCGAGAGCCCACTCCACCCGCACTTTTTGGTGCTGCTTGGTCATCATCGTTGTGCGCTTGATCTTCTTCCA
>JAASFJ010000694.1:0-17082 GCA_023333755.1 Globisporangium uncinulatum
AGGGGACGAGGGGGTACGGTCGGGTCCGGTGAAGTGGAGTGGGGTGGGGTGGGGTGCGTTCAACGGAGCAGATTTGAAAGTGAGCGCTGTTGTCTTCTTCTCGCGAGTCGGATCTCGGACACATCGACCGTCGGATCCACTCTGTCGAGTACACTTTCTAGCTATTGGTCGTATACGACGAGTGTCGTGTGCGTGTTCACAGTCTGGGTCTCACAATTCCTGACCGCACAGTATATCGAGTCTCAGTCTGACTGAGTCAGTCGTGCCTTTTTCAAAAAGGTTTTTGGTCTCATACACCACACGATGCATTACAGTAGTACCACGGTATTTGATTTCTTATATTGTACATCGGACTACTGGTGGTGATTGGAGGCCACCTGTCTCGACAGTCGTATTTCTAAATCGTGATTTTCTTGAACTTTCTTTGATGCTCGCTCTGGAAGACGTTCTGTTTCGTTACCAAAGCCGGTGAATTGTGCTGCATATTCAACTAGCCACACACGCCTGCCATTGCAGAGTTAGGCGACACACGTGCATCATACCAGTACAGACCCATCGATGCGGATCCGCTTGTATCTACAGCATGCATATCGCCACGCGATGGTGTCAACGAGGCTGTCGATGGTGTCAATGCGCGGCAACGCGGTTTCGGTGCCGATCTCACGCGGCGATCTTCCCAATCGGGGAAAGTGTCCGTGGACGGTGGACCCGACGCCAAACGCGACGTGGCGCGGCGCGGAGCGGCGGCAGTGATGACCACATCGTTTCGACTGTCACGCATCGGTTCGGTTATATGCGAGCTTTGTATGGCGATCACGCTAAGCAAGTGGCAGCAGAAGTTGCGAGTGATGAATACACGGCCACTTTGTGTCATCAGGGGACTTTCAGGAATCTTCTCGCATAACGTAAGGTAGACTCTTCCGACTGAGAGCGGGCGTCTACTGTCAGTTCGGAGCACCCGTCCCCCTCCCTCCGAGCACGGCGTACTCGAGTCTTCGTGAGTCGAATTGTGAGCGTCCTCTCGTCTCCATTCGCCTGACGATACAGAAAGGAGTAGTACTGTTCTACACTGTACTTGTAGGTTGTGGCAAAAATACCAGATGCATATTTTGCACGTGTTATGATTTGTTTTAACATCAAAAACAAAACATAACATACATATGGGAGCGCTTTCAAGGAACTCCCGATATGGTACAGTGTACTGTAAATGTAAATCGAATTGAACGAGGTACTAGTATAAGATTCTGTCGGCTACCACGCGTGCAAACACTGGCACACTCAAAAGACATGACTGTCCTGCAGTGACGGCGACGTCCGACCGACCGCCCGAGAGCAAGACAAACACGAAGAAAAAAGAATCGGTTGACTCGGTCGAGATACGGATGGGTCGAGATCGAGGGCAATTTGTTTTTGAATGGTAGTGTACATTACAAGTAAGATATGGCGTCGGGTGAACTATCCTCGCTCGCTAAATCTCCTACTACAACGGTGTCTGCAACCCTCGCACGCTGAAGGGATATGCCTTTCGTTCGTGATCCACGTTACTAATGTACAAGCGTCTATTGCCGTAATGGCCGCTTTGATGCTCAGAGTTCGTTCGGGGTGATGAAGAGCACCTGCGCCATTTGGTGGTGGAGCTTTTCGGTGACTTGTCTTGGTGTTGCTTGTCGTACAGAAGTGGCCGCTGGACAGCTCTCTTTGCGCCATAACCCTTAGTCCCCATATACCGCGCCTCATTGAGCGCACCGCCGCGACAAGGTCGATAGCGTTCCAATGCAGTCATCCCGATCTTAACGTAGTCAGCGAGCATAGTGACAGTTCTGGTGTTTTTGTAGGGAACTCACCCGTCTGAAGGGACGAAAGAATCTATGCCACAATGGCACAGAAACCCCAGGCGCTCGTCGTGTTCTAGGATATTTCTTGAGCCTGATGGCTACGAAGACGGATGGTTGTTGCAATTGAGAGCTGCTGAAGCTCCCGCTGCAGGCGCTCTGCTACGCACGTGTGCCTCGCCGCCCATCGTTTCTTACCGGCAGCAAGATAACCCCACTCCCTAGGTAGACACGGCTCCGGGCGAGCAAGCGAGCGGCTTCCGTGGGCACGTCGCCGTCTCGAACGCTTGGAGGGGAGGAGCGGTCACCCACTCCGAAGAGGCGGCAGCCCCTTGACGCTCGAAGATCAGGGAGACGCTGGAGGGTCGCTTGTGCAGTTGTCAGCGAAATCAGAAGTGACCGAATTCGATGACGAAGACGATGGCGAACTTCGACTGATAGAAGCCGTCGAGGACGTCAATGGGCGAGAATACGGCGGTGCCTGCCATGGTGTCTAGCACAACGTCCTTCCGTGGGATCTGCATCAATGCCGCGATTGTCGCATCGTTGAACTTGTTGAAAGCATCGACCACGCGCCATCCACCGGTCACCCTCTTCACACAGAACGTCAAGCTCGAGTGCAGCGGCGTTGACTTGCGGATGTGTCACGCTTTGTGGCGACCTTCAAAGATCTTATCGACCACCAGGACTTGCTCGCACCGCAGTGGCCACTGCTGTGTGGCGAAATACTTCGACCCAGGCACGAGGTTAATCTCGTGTCGGAGGCTAGTAAGCAGCACAGCCGGGACCTCAGCGGGAAAAGGTCAGCGTAATCCCATGCGAAAGGGAGCACCTAGGTGCTGGTCGTCTCCAGCCTCTCTCATGACTGAGCTGCGAAGCGCACTTCACGTGCCAACTCCAGCCGGCGCTAGCTGAGCGCTCACTGATGGCGGGAGTCATCTCGCTTGCCGCAAGCTCCTGAACGACGACGCATAACAGCCCGATTTCGCCGCGCTTCAGGTCGTGGAGCATAATGCTCCACGATATTTACAGGCTACTGTTTAAAGGCAGTGGCGTTGCTAGGTGGACTCGGGACCTTCGTCGAGTATCGAACAGGGACTACCTCCATTAAGTGGATAACGTTTGTAGTGCCGAACAGGGGAGCTGGCAAAGACGGCTTGCGCCAACGGAAGCGCGCTTGGTGAACGAGGAGAATTGCTCCGCGTTGACGAAGCCGCCGAGGTGGGACTAGCAGGCGGCGATGGAACTACTGCTATTGCGTCGGTGGGAGCCGCTGCTCGACCACCAATGCAGTTGAAGCGCGAGGGGATACCTCTCGCACAAGCATGGATGAACCTTCTCGCGTGCGTTGCGCCAAGTCGCTAAACCAGCGCGTCACCGTAGGCTTGACCGCCACCGACGCGCGCATCGCAGGTGTCGCGCGTCCTGCTTCATCTTTGTGGGTACTGGAACCACTGCTCGACCGCGCCACGCCGTGAGCTACTGCCGAGCTGCATCATCGTGGGTCGGGAGCCCTTGATTGACTGAGTTGGTGTACGTCATGTTGAAACGCCCCGCACACGCAGGAACATCGCTCTCTCCATCGATGATGAGTGTCGTGGACTTTGGATCCACGTCTGCGACGTGCAGCCATCTGCTCACTCGACCGTGAAGGAAGGCGAGGTCCGCGTTGATGATAATGTCGCTCGGTTTCACCATGCGGTTCAGTCTATACACATGTTGATAGTGCCATGCAAGCAACGACATCTCAACGATGCAATCGCACGAACCCACAAAGTCAATCACCAAGAACTCATCTCTGCTTGCAAAGCCATCAAATTCGTACGTGACGGTGACTGATCACCGTGGGAGCGAATGAAGTTTCTCGTCCGCATACTTCACAGCCATTTCCCCCGCCATCTCGCGGGCACAAACCATCGAGGAAGGAAGTGAATGCAGTCAGCGCGAACGAAGCTGTTCGTCGCGCCTGAGTCCAGCAGCGCGCGCAGTGACCGCGTTCCTCCTTCGACGTTCGGACTGAGCACAGTCAGGCGCTTGTTGTTGCTGGATGTTGTGGCGTCGAGCCGCGCGTGAAGCGGAGCGAGGCTTGGAGGACCAACTGCCACCGGTGTACCGTTCTTCCCCATTACCCCAGTATGGCGCCACGCGCCTACTGGTGATCCTAGTTTTTTGCTTGGACGACCGCACCAATCCTCTCCCCAAGCTCGACGGCGGTGAGCACTGGTGTTGGCGCGCGGCAGACAGCCGCGTGATCGCCGATCATGCGGTATCGGAAGCACGTCACAACTGGCTGCGAAGATTGGCACGGGCGACTAGAACTCGTAACCTGGCTCAAACCGCGCGGTTGTCGCGCGGTTCGCTCGATCGTAGCCATCTCCCTTGGCTCGCTGAGGTGACATGGACGGCGTGGTAGTCGCCCGCGTGAACCACGCTGTAGACTTCACACAGAGCGATTGTAAAAGCTTCTTCTAGCGACGCGGGAGGCGTTCGCGTCACGTAGGATCGCTGATATCCAGCGCCCATACCTGAAATGAAGACGTGGACTGAGTCACCACGTCAATCGGGTATTTGACGACGCACGACGCAAGGTGCTGTGAGTTCTGGATGTAGTCGATCATGGAAATGCGACCTTGATGCAGCTGGAGGAAATCGCTGCGTATTGCTGTTCGTCCTCCGGCAAATCGAAAGCTAGCCGCAGGTTGTCCTTAAGGGACGCCATCATTGAGAAGCACCTTGAACCAGCAATGAGCTTGCCTAGCGCACACTTCTTCGCCATTCCCGTCAATTGAAACCGAAGGAAGTGGTGCGAGCAAACTCGCTCGACAGCCGGTCGGCTCCGACTGCATTGTCCTCCTCAAAGAGTCGCCGATTTAGAGCGAGGCGCTTATCGCCCTCACTGCTGTAGCTGGAAACGTTGAGCTAGATGACGTCAACATTCGCTAGAGCCGCGGGAGTTGAGGCTCGCTGACGCAAGACTTCGAGTTCGCGTTTGTCTAAGTCTTGGACGACGATGCGCTGTTGGTCGTGGGTCGCAGTGAGATCAGCAGCAACAACAGCGACGCCGGAGGTCTCCGACAGCCGGCAAAGCCCGTCTCACTTCACCGGACCGAGGAGCAGGAAATCGCTGTGGCTTAGCGATATGCCGCAAGCACCTTCGATCGGTGGGTGCCCATGGCTGCTTGGACGGGCTACAGAATACTACTTGGTGTCAGGGATCGAGGATCCGTGGCGTTAGCGCTCATGTGCGCGGATGAGGAAGCGATGATAGCACAGAGACCGAGTCTGTGCTTGAGCAGGTATTTTAACCCCAAGTACCAAGAGAAAATCGGAAATAAATGAAATGTTCACATGTTTAATCCTCAAACATGCATCTATGTCATTTGACTTTATGTTTAAATTAGCAACATAAACTGCCTCGCCCACACAAAAAATGCGCCATGTCATGTTTGCACATTTTCAAATTAATCCAACAAGGACATTGGAGATCCAGCATTTGATTTGCGATCTGTCTCTAGGTGCTTTTTACCAAACGGGAAACTATTTGAGGCTTTGCTGGACTCTCTTTGTTCAAAAGGAATGATTGTATGCGAGACATGTGCTACGATCAGCGCCACTGACGCGCGCACAAATCACCGACACATGCGCACGCAAGCCAAAAGGGATCTCACACGAGCATAGGCGACGCAGTGCTGCTCTCACTCTCCCCACTCGCCACCTCCGCTGCCACCACCACCCCCGCCGCGCTCGCGACGTCTGCAGCCGCCACTACCTCACTCACACCACCTCTGAAACCACCTCCACTGCGACCATGACCACAATGACCGCCAACGTGCTGGTAGCAGCGGCACTGCTCTTAGCAGCACTCGCACCAGCAGTTCGCTTGTCGTTCGCGACTTCCGCGTCGTTGGCGACTTGTAGAGCAGCACTTGGGTCGCCGCTGACGATCTCCACTACAGCCACTTCCGCATCCTCGTCCGCAGCCTCGTGTGTCGCCGCAGTGGCTGAACGCTCGGCAGTCAAAGCGACCCACGCGGTCACAATTGCTGCCTCCGTGCGCTTTTCCTGCTCCACGGCCATTTCAGCGGCGGCAGCGCTCTCAGCTGTAGCGTCTTCCGCGACGTCGTCGCCGCCATCACCAATCACTTGCTCTGCTTCGCTGTCCTCGATGTCAAGCACGACAGGGTCGGGTGGACTTGCCTGACGCTGTACCCGTTTGCCCAGCACTCTTCCCGCGTGACGCATCTTGATGTCGCGACTGACAGATGAGGCAGGCAGGTTTTCTCCATGTGGTTTCACGTATGCTGCCAGATTTGGTGGCACGTTTGGCCACTGTATCCTTGACGGCATCTGTCTCTGTTGCAGATCCACACACTGCACACACATGTCCTTTTGTCACGAACCATTCCGCAACGAAAACAAACAGCAAAAAGGAGCACGAACCGTGCCGTACCCCCGCGACACGCTCCGCAGTAGTACTCGAATCCTTGGCGCTCCCCCTTCGAGGTCTTAAGCGCGCTTCACACTTTGCACCGGCGTTGGCACCTTTTACGCACGCCGTTCAACTCTTGGTAGTCTGGGCTCTCAAGTATCTCGTGTTCGCTCGGCACCGAGTCGAATGCCACGCTGTCTAGGCGCCGAGCCACCGCTGATCGAGCATTCTAGACATACAAACACCCTCAGCAACAGCAGCACCAATTGCTAGAGCATCTTCCATGAACGTACTTTCTCGTCGAAGCCAGCGGCTAACACCTTGAGCAGCTGAGCCTAACACTCCGTGAGGAACTTGGCGGGGTCAGGCACCGTCTCGCCTCTCTATTTTTGAAGTTTGTGGTGCACCACGTAGGCGTTTACGAGTGCCATGTCGAGCAACCGGACAAAGATCGTCTTGTATTACTTTATGAAGATCTCGGACATCTAGGTTATGTACCGTTGTAGACGCAGTTGGTCATGGATGTCGGCTCCGCCCATCCATCACTGGTAGTCGCGTACGAGGGAACGGCTAGGGACACCAAGGCGTTCGCCTCCAGAAAGTCGATTATCTGTTCATGTAACGCACCCAACATGTGCAGCCAAACATGTTACCATATCCAACATGTTGTCGCCCGATGACCGATCCGTACCACATGTCGGACAACACATTGTACAGATCGGTCAGGAATTGGCAGACACGTTGCGTGATCCAACATCGTCACACCGGCATATTGCCATATCCAACGTACACTTCGTACCGCATGTTCCCGCCTCTGTCCTCGCTCCTGTCACCAGCAGATGCACGGGCTTGTTGTCGTACCTCAGAGAAGCCGACATCTGCGCATATGCCTTCGAAACGGCAAACTTGGCCGTCCGACAGGGAATGTCTGCCGGACGGGCTTCTTGCCGCTGAGATCCACTGGAAAGCCGATGCGTTGAGACTGGATCATGCTGATCGATTAAATGTCGCAGTGAAGAAACTGGAGCGCCAACTGAACACTCGTGTAGAAACGATTCGTCGCAACGGAATGAAAGTCGACGTCCGCGCGAGCTGGGAGCACTGCCTCCAGGTTTCTGATCACGGCAGCGGGCTCCGTGTTCGGGTCGACGATCGTGGTAGTCTGGAGCCCTATTTCGTCCTCATGTCGAGCCATTCCATAGTAGAGTTCGAATCTGCCCAACATGTGGTACAACATGTTCTTGTGAGCATGTTGTCGATCCAACAAGTTTATCTTGCAACAAAAAGAGATGACATGCAGCATACCGACATGCAAGCTGACAGCACTCACACACATGCATATACAGGTATGCATAGCACGCTATACGAGGTCGCGGCACAGCACGAGAGGAACAGCTTCGTCCCCCACTTGTGGGCTTGTCCTTCAGGTATTGACTTGTATGGTTGTAGCGGCTGCGCGATGGGACGATTGCCTCATCAAGCGCCAGCACAGCCGGAGTTTGAAAGATTGCTGTTGATTGACCGCTGGAGCGTGTCGATGACCAACCGTACATTCCGCGTGCGATCGGTCTCTCCGCGCGTGTCGATGTTGTTGGTGAAGAGGAGGTTTTACATCACGTGCACGAACGGATGGCGTGCGAATCACTGCTTGAATGTGCCTGCTTGTACCGCCCCTCTCACTGATGTCGCCCAGTGATCAGTGAGCCTGCGCTTGTGATGCGCGAGCATGCGCGCGATCAACAGTCCCACACACGCAAGAAGCTCGTGATGTTGGATGTCGCGCGCTCTGACCTCCGTGCGAAGGATCTCTTCCCTCGCCCTCGTGCTTCCAGCGTTTTGGCTCTCAAACACCTTGTCGACCCGCTTTGCCAGCTGTTTGAAGCTGTAGCGGTTCGACTCGCGCCCGATCCTGCACCAAAGAGCTTTCGGCTTGAAGAAAATCAGTCAACTGAGGGATGACTCAGCAACGGACGCTGATGCGAACGTCGGACCTGTCTCGCCGCCATACAACACACGATAGTGCTTGGTTACTGGAAACTTAGAAGGATATGCAAGACAACATGTTGGATGTAAATTTTCGATGTATAATTGTTGGATTTATAATGATGAATATGACAACATGAAGACTAACCGAGATCCCAGCCATTAGTCGCCATCTGCCGTATACGCACAACGTCAATCGCAAGATGAAGCACATCGTCACGGTCAGGAGCCGGACTCTTGTCGCCTGCGTCGTCTTACATGTTCGCCAACTCGCCGTCGCCCTCGCCGCCGTCCTGGATCTCTTCATTGCTATCGCTGTCGTTGGGTCAACGGCTTCGGCCTTGTCTAGCCATGATTCGGTGTCGTTGCTGTCGCTCTTCGACTCGAACATCTCCTACTCGTGCGCCTACCCAACCGTAGAGATGTTGACGTCGTCAGTACCAACCGCAGCCTAGGGCGGCATTCGTTCCCTCGTTCCTTGCGGGTGTGCGGGTGCTGTTGGTTCGAAATCGCCGTCATCGTCCGCGAGTACAGTATGCCTGATAGCCCGTCTTGGTGGCGGTGGTGTCACATTTACCACCACAGACGCGCGCTCACGCGCATCTTGCTCCTCCGCGTCAGCTGCAGCTTGGCACTACCAAGCCTTTGCAACTGTGCGAATGTTCGCATCGTCCGTGACTGCTGCTGGCATTGCAGCTGTGGTTGCTTCTCTCTTACTTTGATGTGTGGTTGCCTTACACTTACTGGTGGCCCGAATTGGCCCACCGGTGCTGGTGGCGCGCTCCCCACCAACGCCGCAGCACCTAGTGTTGGCACATCAATCGTGTCTGTAGGAGTGATGTATGCCACCAGCTCTGGTTCTGGTGCTACTGACAGCTCAACGTCAGTAGCACCTGCACTTACGCTACTATCACCGCTGCAGGTCCGGTTGTTGTGTCACCGCAAGCAGCGACAGGCACTGTTGCCCCATCCGCTGCCTTGGTTGTGACGGGATCGTTCGCACTGCCGTCGGCGCTGGTCACCTTCTACGTCGCCGCCATCCTCGCAGTCGCCTTTTTCGCCGCCGCTGGTATGGCCTCTTTCGCTGCCGTACGCGTCTTCGCCGACATGCGTGTCTTCCGCGGCCCGGTATGCCACTGCTTTGACTATCAGTCATCTCGGTTGTGAGGTTGTGGTCCCTGGCGAGTTGCTCGGTGCGGCATGAATGGATGTGGCTGTTGTCCCGCCTCTCGCTGCCATTCGAAGGAGGCCCTCGTCAATGGGTAGTCGTTCAAGTGCCACCCTGTACTGCTGGCGCTGCTCGCGCGTCAAACGCGTCGTCATCGGTCTCCCCCTGTCTTGTCAGTCGTCTGAAATGGAATGAGGGGCAATCTTGGGAAAGGACCTGTGGCTGTGGCGTGCCCGGCGGAGTGTTTGTCCTTTCTCTTTTCTCTCTTCACGTCCCACGGTTGTCGCGTCTTTGCTCCCGCTCTTACCTAACGCTGTGCATGTCAATCGAAATTCTTCAGATTTCGACTGGAATTTGTATCAAAACGGTTTTTCAGAGCCATTTCATATATTGACATGTTGGAGGTCCAACATGTGAAAACTCCGCATGTTGCCAGATTAAAACTAGGTACTTGGTGGTTAAACTCAGATCTATAATTATGTTTGGTTATAAACTAGTTGTGAAATCATGTGAACTTGAGACCACTCGGATCCACAAGTTAAAGGCAGCCTCCTAATTGGCTGAAATCCATTTAATCAGCCAATGGGAAACCTCCACCTTAATAGGAAGAAAATCCTATAGGTGTCCGAATTGGGATGTGCCTGGTCCAAACTAGGAATGTAACCATTCGGGAATGTACGGTGACAAGGCTACAATGCTGGCAGTGGCGACTTGCAGGATGCTCTCAGGATACCTCACATGAGGCTTCTCGTCCGAGGCAATTTCATCTGGACCTTCACTTCCCGGAGCGCCTTGAACCAGGGATACTGCACGAACGGCTGCAGGCGCTTGATTCGCGGCTCGTTTACGTGCATGCGAAGGGCCCCTGCCTTTATCTATGTGCTCCAAGCAGTCCAATGGCCGGGTCTCCGCTACTCCAACATTTTGGTGAGCGCTGATTCGGGAGTGCATTTGCATTCGCCTTCTCCACATCGCAACAGCGCAACACATCCTCCTGGTATAGCTCAACTACAGAGCTGCCCATCTCGTATTCGCGCTGCATCACGTCAAATGTGGTGGGCACGACACGGGCGTCAGTTTTCTCCGAACTGCTACACAGAGTGGAGCGAAATCGACGTCAACAGGGACACGATGGCCAAACGGCTTCGGGTTGCACACATCACCATCGGCATCCCAGTCTTTCAACCCTGGACAGCCGCCACGGCGCCTGTCACGAAAGACGAGGAGATCGAGGACCCTATCTACGTGCCGAGCGCGATTGAAGCTGACTCACCGCAGCAGCCCGGGAAACCACAGCGGTAAGCTGAGGAACAAATGCGGTGCGGACTGCTACGGTCCTAGGGTCTCCCTCACCTTGATTGTGTTTGCGGGAAAGACAACCAGGCGCTGGCAGGTGTGACATGCCGGCTGTGACTAAGGCAGCCGGGAGAGGAGAAAGCTTGTGAAATAGGGCTAATTTGAACACTGTTGTTTAGAACTGCGTTTCTATTCGAACACCTCTATGGTTTTTATCCCTTGTTAGCTGTGTATTCTCTCATATCCTAAAGGGGTCGCCGTTTTAGCAAACAAGGAGATACCACTAATGAGTGGCTGCTGAGCAGTCTTAGTTCTCCTCGTTTCAGCATTTAAAACCAAATCATAATAAAAGCCATAGCTGAAAAGCATAGTTCATCATAAGTCCAAGTGGAAGTCAGTTACGGCCAAGTGCCGTGACACCTAGCGTCGCAATCGGTTTGCCTGAAATTGTGATACCTTCATCCACACACAAGCATGTAAAACAGCATACACGTGTACCGCACCAATTCTACCTGACCACGACGTGCGCAAGGTCACACAGGTGTCAGCAGCCGGGAGCATCTCGGCGCCGAAGATCAAGAGCGAGCTCTCACTCCAGTGCTCGATACGCACTGTGCGCCGCGTACTTGCCGCTGTTGATTGGCTTGAGTACCGGGAAATGGAGCGCACCGTTCCGCTATCAGCAAAGCACAAACCCCAGCAGGAAGAGTGGGCGACGGAGATGTCGCGACAGACAGGACGTCAGCCGTGTTCTCCGATGAGAACAGATTCTCGCTCGTTGGCCCAAACGGCCTCGCACGCTAAAGGCTTGATGCGCGCCTTGCGGCACGCCAAACAGTCAGACGCCAGAGCGGTGGAGGTGGTACCCACGATATAAGTGAAAACGAGTGTTATTGTAGTTTAGGAATGCGTTTTTTCTCCGCGGCGCTGGACAACCTGGATGCAGCGGCATTGACTACACTAGCGCAGCGAGCGTGGAATCAGGTGTTGCTGCCCAAGCAGCTAGAAAACCGCTGCTGTTAGCTCGGCCTCACTCACTACTGCTTGTCTTGCTTGTAGACTTTGGCCGTCACGACCGCCCACAAGTTTCCGATGTAATTGAGGTCTGGCGTTTGAGATGGCCAAGGCATCACGCTCACTTGTTGACTATCGATGAAGTCGAGTGTTCGCGCGTCGTATGAATCGCAGCGTTAACTTGCTGGAGTACGTAATCGAGTCCATGCTGCCTGTACGCGAAGGGCAGCGTGAACCCCAAGAGCAGGTAGACGTTGCCCAACGCGTCCTGCTTGCCATTGAGGAATGTGAGTTCCGTCGTCCCCTTGATGATGACGCCGCCCCACATTATAACACCACTACGTTCTCGCACGCTGCACATCCAGCGACATCATAGCCCTCGACGAGCGCGTTCAGCGCGTGTCATCGAGTGCTGATCAATGATGCAGGTGGCGAGTTTCGCACACTGCTGCTGGGCGCGGCGTCACCCAGCGATATCTAGATCTTCGCCGATGTCATCCGACATGGTATCAATACGGAGGGCTGCACCATATATAAACCCTACCGCTCTCGCGGGTTGTTCCTCTCAAACACAAAAAGTCATCGCTGGGCTCATCTTTAAGGCAACAACCTCAGCGGGAAGGGCAAGAACGGGAATACTGACATATCACCTGCTGCGGAGAATGTGTTTGTAATCGCGATGCGAGATCTCGTCAAGCATAGCGCGTTGGTTATCGGCATGATCCTATCTTTTAACTACGACAGCAATGCAGCATCAGCGACAGCTTAGCACACGCCGCTTTTCGGCGCCTTTTAGTAGTTGCGCGTCGGGGACGGTGCAATATTGGTGAAGGAAGGCTCTGACGTTATCGCTGACGATGTTATCACATGGCAATTTACACTCGAACGTTCGCTGCGCGAAACAGCAAATCCCTAATGCAGTAGACATTGTTTGGTACGGATGTCAACATTGAATCAGTGTGAAACAAGATGTCGCTGCTCGCATTCGACGCACATAACAAACAAATGAACGTTATTGGAGCGCTTGTGGGGCGTAGGGTCTGAACTTCAGAGACGCACCTGAGCAAAGGCTGCATTTCTTGTTTGACTGACGTGATTATTTAAAAGCAACACTGCAACAACCCGTGCCGAGAACAGTCGTAAACTCGACGAAGCATAGTTTCCACGTGCCTTTTGCTACCTGTGGCCAATATGGCGGAGCCAGTCCGATGCGGTGTCGCCGTAGCGCACGACACCACACGACAAGGCATCTATTGGCAGTCGCGATAGATGGTAGACACGCCGCTACCATGCTGTTATCTGAGAGCTGGTGGCATGCTATGAATAAATGAAACTACGCGACGTAGACAGTCGTTGGCGAGGATCGTTGTGATACTCTCTATACACGTCCAAGCAGTGAGGTCAACCCAGTGAATTTGAGCGACCGATGAGTGCTCCGGTAAGCCACCCGGTCCGGCTGCATCAAAGTTGTGTAAGTGGTCCGTATAGTTGGCGCGGAAGTGGACGCTTGAAAAAGGAGAGGATGGTCTACACCATTGTGCATTTTAGCCTTGTTGTGCGAAATAGATACCTACATTGGATGGTCTGTGTCTTTCTGCACCTCAGTCACGCTGTGCGGGATAAGTTGCGGTGCTGCATCACGCGGACACTGTAGAGAATGTACACGATAGCGCAAGCTATTTGCACTTTCACTCCCTTCGTTAACAGATCGCGAGGATATCGCTCGGTCACCTGACGGAAGACATGCAAGTGGCATCGCCGGTTCTACCAGGATGATATGGTTATGCTTGCTGAGTGAATTAAAAATGTTGTTCATGTTGATGCGTTTGTGATTCGAGGTGGGTATGGCCCCACTAATTGATCTGTGTAATTTTACACAATGAGAGGCGATGGCGGACTCGGGGTGGGTGCTCCCAAACACAACTGTCGCGAAATGTGAGGACAGCGAGAACCGAACTTTATTGATGCACGAAACGGTTGGCAAGTCGGCTGAACCGAGACCCTCGAGCTGCTCGAGTATTAAGCCGAAATTAATTTGCTCGATATTTTGGTCAAGATCAGCTATCGTACACCGCTGAGAGATAACTTTAGACTGTCGCGGTAGGTCGCTCCGCAGTGGCACCGACGGGACCGTCACTGACAACGCCGACACCAGTAGTTGCGGCCGCGATCGAGCGCCGCTGTATCAAGACGATCAGACGTCTCGGTCAGCTCGGTCGCATGGCCGGCTCGCGGCACAAGCGAATTCTAGTACGCGATCTTGTAAATCGTGCGTTGTTATATCGAGTGAACTATCGAGTGTACCTGATAAGTCATGCTGTCATGTCTGAGTGCAACTTTTGTTGTGGTGCGGTCTCCAAGCTGGACCACCCAAATACATCTCCACAACAGCGATTCATTTTGACTCCGCTATTTTCAATAGAGCAAGCTCCGATCAAGTGATTGTTGGTGAAGGTGACCCGGGTTTTGGTCAACATCACATATCATTTATAAGAATAGGGTTTATCACGATGGGTAGGTAATTGTGCGTGTATACTGTTTTACGTTTGAATTTTACACCATGGCATGAATTTGAGGGGGTGAAATATCTAGAAAAGGTCGCATGAAGGTTACTCAAACGGCCAAAAATCAGAAAATACTTTCAGAAATAGTAGACCAAGTCAGATCTCGGAATAACGCTGGAAAATTCCTGTAATCATTCTAAATTGTTGTGGTGCAGTATTTCCCAATACAAATGGCACATCACTGTTGCTGCTCCACCACACTGGTAGTGATGGGTCAACGACAACGACTGCAGCAGCGTATCTTCTTGTCAGACGACAACAGGTCCGTCCGGTGCTCCCATTCTGATAGCCGCTTCGTACACCCGTGCCGTAGGGAGGGCGAGTCCACTAGCTCCAATAGCAAAAATTCACTGCTCAAACAAACTGACAAGGGGGTAGTGGGCAAAGTGAGTTTCTGCGTCACGCCATACATTGGGAGAGCAAGGTTTGTAGCGCTCCCATACATGTTTGTACAGTCTACTCGCAAGCGTTAGATCAAGCTTGTCTGTGTTGGGAATTGAAATCTCAGCGATATTTAACCATAGTCTATTCAAATCGTCCATTTTTGAGTTTTAACCCTTCCTGCGGTTTGTCGAACTCTCTTAACCCCCTATTACCAATCTTGTACAAGTATAATACAGAATAGTGGTTCTCACTTTTGGCAGCAGCTAATCTACGGACGGCAGATTTATATCCAATAGGAGAGCACGATAACTGAGATACCCCCAGCTGACAACGGCAGCTAAAAACACAATCCGGAATGCCGAGACGATCGGTGAGCGTAGCCAAGATCAAGGCGTACACAGAGCTCTTGCGCGGGCGGATCGCCTACCGCTACGCGCACCACCTGCTGGATGTGCAAATGGACGACGAAGACTCAGTTGACGCTGCGCTGTTCGATGCGCTGCAGCATGTGGAGAGGACCCGATTCTGCCGCCCGCGTAGTTTGGTCTCGCACGTCAGCAGATTCGCCTGGTACCAGCGACAGTGCAGCGGCAGAGAGTTTTTGCGCTACTTTCGCATGGAGCGGACGTCGTTTCATCGGCTGCGAGTTCTCATCAAGACTTGCAGTGTGTTCGAATGCACAAGATCGAAGAAGTAAATGGCGGACGCGGGAGATCAGCTGCTTGTGCTACTCAAGTACATCAGCACACACGGGTCAAACGCGTGCAACGAGAACCTCGGGACGATGTTTGGTGTCGCGTCCGGGACATGTGCTCTGTACATCCGTCGAAGCACGGCGGCACTGATCACACTGTACGAATCAGCTGTTTCGTGGCCGTATCTGCTTGCCAGAGCAGACATCCCTGCGCGCGTCAAGGACTCCTCTGGGTTCCCCAACTGCGTCGGCATGATCGATGGCACCTTGCGGCCTTTGGCGTTCAGACCACAGCTCAATGGGGAAGATTACTTCACACGAAAAGGCTGCTACGCTCTCTACGCTCTCGTATGCTGTGACGACACGGCCCGCGTGATGTACATGCTCACGGGATGGCCCGGGTCGTCGCATGACAATCGTGTGTGGGCAAACTCCGCGCTGTGCCAAGATCCAGCAGCTCACTTCGACAGCAGACAGTATCTCCTTGGCGACACTGCGTTTCGAGCGTCCGGTTGCATGGTACCGCCCTTCAAGAAGCTGCCCGGCGCGCAACTCGCGCAACAGCACGAGTTCTTTAACGCAAAGCACTCCAAAGTTCGTGTGCGCGCGGAGCACTGCATCGGTCTTATCAAAGCGAGGTTCCAGTACTTCAAAGGAATCCGAATCATCCTGCGCAACAAACGTGACTTGCGGATGATTCTTCGTTTGTTCATGGCCGCTGTTGTGATTCACAAACTTCTCGTCGAGGACACTCAACCAAAAGAGCCGAGGGACCTCGTTGAGGAAGAAGCAGCAGCAGCCAAAGGGGACCAAGGTTCAGAGAGTCTTGACATCGAAGGCAACGACGAGCTCGACGAACTCGAGTCAAATCGCAGAGAGCAACTTCTCCATTACTTAGTTGAGCTTGATGGCAGATTCTAGCTTTCAAGCAATGGGAGCAACACATCGATCTCTCCCTCTGGTACGCCTTCCTCTCTCAAGCGCTTTCGGTTGCGCGCAAGCTCCACTTTCAGCTGCATCTCCTCTCGCCGCGCGAGTACTGACTCCTTCGCTGCCTGCTCTTGCAGAAGTTGTACTCGGCAGCGCGTCTCCTCCTCCGTACATGCCAAACGGCGCTCCTCGAGCACATAGTTATCGAGAAATTGCGGTCGCTTCATCTCCATTCGTCCGTCGTGCATGGTTCGGCTGCTGGCGTGCTCTGCAGTTCGTACACTGGCAAGCGTCGTGCTCATCTCGCTCCATTCAGACGCCATGCTCGATGTGCTACCACTTCTTTATCGAAGACGGTACGTTCGTTTGTTTGACTTTGGTCCTTGAGAAGCAGCGTTGTGCTGTGGTGATGTCTGCTTGGCGAACAATGACTCTTCCTCCCACGTGTTGTTGTTTTCATCGGTGCCGCAGGAATCGATCAAATTCTGTCGCACCTCCTCGGTCGTAATTACCGGCCGCGTCGACGGCCGGTCTCCGAGAACGTCTTTCAGGACGTCATAGTGAGGCCAGCGCTTGTAGATGGCCTGTATCAGGCTCGCTTCGTCGGTTATGCCTGCACCGGTGTGACTGAGGAAGTCGACGGCATCACGAAAGCTCAGCTCCAGCGCGCTGATTTTGCTAACGATGTCCTTCGGTTTTCGAGCGGTTGAGACGCCACATGCTGCGATGCGTGCCGAGATCTGCGACGCTAGGACGGCCTTGGTTTCACCGGAGAGCTTGTCGCCACC
>JAASFJ010000695.1:0-17064 GCA_023333755.1 Globisporangium uncinulatum
CTCGAACGGCAACCCGACGGACGCGTCCAACATCAACACGACGTTCAACCGAGGTCTGGCGCCGACGGACAAGGAAGGGCTCGTCACGTTCCTCACGACGTTCCCGGGACACTACACCGGTCGCGCTGTGCACATCCACGTGCTCGGCACCCACGACGGGACCGTGCTGAGCAACAACACGTACGCAGGCGGGAAGGTTACGCACGTCGGCCAGGTCTTCTTTGACCAGGACCTCATTACGCAAGTGGAAGCCACTGCCGCGTACAGCGCGAATACGCAGCGGCTCACGACGAACGCCCGCGATTCCATCTTCTCGCAGTCAGCCGCGTCGACGTTTGACCCCGTCATGCAGTACGCGCTGCTTGGCGACGCGGTCGAAGACGGCATCTTTGCGTGGATCTCCATCGGCGTCGACATGACGGTCGACCGGCGCGTGAATGCAGCGGCCACACTCACGTCGACTGGCGGCGGTGGCGCGGCGACAAGCGGCGGCACGTCGACCAGCGGCGGGACCACTCCGAGTGGCGGTGGCATGCCAACGAGCGGCGGGACCACTCCGCGTCCGTCGTCCACTTCGGC
Organism: Globisporangium uncinulatum; assembly: GCA_023333755.1. Taxonomy (NCBI): domain Eukaryota; phylum Oomycota; class Peronosporomycetes; order Pythiales; family Pythiaceae; genus Globisporangium; species Globisporangium uncinulatum. The sequence goes on from JAASFJ010000695.1 coordinate 580, forward strand.
TGCGCTGTCGCTGCAAGCACCAGGGGTTTTGGCAACTGCTGCGCTGGCTGCGATTGCTTCGCTCAACCACTGAGTAGGTTAATAGAGTCAGACTGGTGCTACCTTTGTGTGAAGTTGCCTTCAGCACGGGGATCATTTTGTCGCTTTCACTCTCTGACTTTCAGGAAAGGACTCAGTGCTCTCAGAGCTCTCAGGGCTCTCAGGGTTGTCAGGGTTTTCAGGGTTTTCAGAGCTCTCAGGGTTCTCAGGTTTTCAGAATCTTTGAGCCAACAGAGAACGCGCAAAGCGCCTGCGGCCACGAAACTGCTCGCAGTGTCGCTTCGCATGGACGTCGCCTCCTCTTCCACCACGACTTTCTCCACAACCAAAACAAAAAGGAACGTGACGTGCCATGCCGCTCGCGTCCATACTGCAGTGCCTCCTGCTGCTCGCGGCCTCGAGCGTCACGACAACCGACGCGCAGGCACAGAAAGTGGTGACAGAAGTCGTGAGCGGCTCCATCTTCCGGTACCCAACGTACGTGTCTGTGGACCGGTACGGACTCACGCTCGCAGCGGACGCGATTGTCGAGTTCGACATCCTCTCGGTCGAGACTGCAGACAATCGGACGTTTGCAGACGTGAACCACGACTGCGACTCGGCGTTCATCGATTCGCACGTCCACCTCTTCGCGAAGCTCGCAGACGGCCGCTTGCGGCTCGTCGCGTCGAACGACGACGAAGGCGACGACTACAGCTCGTACTATGGCCGTGGAAAGCGAGACGGCTCGCTTAACGCACAGGACTCGTACTTAATCCGCCGTGTGCCTGCAGGCGACTACCTCTTTGCGGTCGGTCGGTACCCGTTGTCGCCGCAAGACGCAGCGAACGGCAGGTCGCTCGACCGCGTCACGCAGTTCTCGCCGTACGCGTGTCAAGTGCGGCAAGCGAGCTATGGAAACTACCGCCTCACTGTACGCAGCCAGTCGACAGCCGGGCGTGCGATCATCCAGACTCGTCCGGACTCGTACGTCGGCTCGAGCTGCAACGTACCTGCGTCTGTGACGAGGGAGTGTCTGTATCGCCTCCCAGGCGACTACCGCAATGCGATCCAGAAACTGTGCAGCTACGACCTGACAGTTTGAGCAGGTGGCAGGCGACAGTCTACTCCGTCTCCTCCGATGTCGGTATGTCGTGCTTGATACCAGCTGTACCACAGCTGGTAGCCACCAAAGTTGAAGGCATGATACCTGATACCAGCGTCGAGATGAGATGGAAAGATAGATGCCTCTATAAAGTTGCGTTAGAGATATAACAGGGAGAAACACGCAGCACACTCTGCGTCGGTCATTCGCCACCGCTAGTTGCCGAGCAGGTCGTAGTCGTCGAGCTTGTCGTTGTACTTCATGATCGTGCGCTTGATCTTGGAGCTGTCGACCCACGTGACAAAGTCCTCCATGGACCGCGTGACGAGAAACGCCGGGTCTGTCACGACCGTCGGCCCCACGCGCACGTGGCCCTGCTCCACGAACGTGACCGCCTCTTTGATCGTCTCGGCCATCTTGACGCGCACCATAACGACTGGCAAGCGACGGCGGCAGAACGCCGACACGTTCACTTCCTCCGCTTTCAACAGCGACTTCTTTGTCTGGATGAGCCCCATGTTGAAGAGCTTCTCGAGCAGCGCCTCTGTGGTCTTTGTGCGAAATGGGTCGTTCGCTGGTCGCTTCTTGAGCCGCGCGACGACGCGGGAGATGTGGCCCACAAGGCGGTTGTACTTGTGGTACTGCTCGCGGTCCGGGATGTGGTAACGCCGGATCACTTTGATCTCATGCAGGTTGTTCTCCTTGCGCCACTCGAGCAGGTCGACTTTGCGCAGCAGCTTCTGCTCATGGTGCTTTAGCTGGCGCATGGCTTAGGACGTTGGCGAGTGGACGCAATGAGCACGACCAGCGACCAGCAGCAATTGAGCTCTTCGCCTCTGTTGACTTTGGCCGCGAATGCCGTTTGAGAAAAGTAGCAATATCGACTTTCGCGCACTATACAGTCGAATTGTATGTAAACTGGGGACTTTGCTGAAGTAACGCGCCGCCTGCCAGCCACCACTCAATCTTCCGAGCCAACAAAACTCCCGACCAGCCATTTTATTCGCGTGACCGCGGTCGAGCTGCATACTGCGCCATTCTTCGACCTGTTCGCCGACTGGAGAACTGTAGCAATGGTGGCCGCCGAGATCGAGAAGCGTGGGAAGAAGAAGAAGCGAAAGACGTCCGTGGACGCATCGTCTGATGCCGCACCGGTTGTCGATGCACTGAAAGGCGCGGACTTGATCGCACCGGAGAGCGGCGTCGCCCGCCTCGATGCGTCCAAGTGGCCGCTCTTGCTCAAGAACTACCATCTGCTGAATGTGCGCACGGGCCACTACACGCCGATCCCGACGAGCTCTTCGCCGCTCAAGCGCAACATCTCGGACTACGTGCGCTACGGCGTAATCAACCTCGACAAGCCCGCGAACCCGAGCTCGCACGAAGTCGTCGCGTGGATCCGCCGTATCCTGCGCGTCGAGAAGACCGGCCACTCGGGCACACTGGACCCGAAAGTCACGGGCTGTCTCATTGTGTGCGTCGACCGTGCAACACGGCTCGTGAAAGCCCAACAAGGCGCTGGCAAAGAGTACGTAGCGATCGTGCGGCTGCACGGCGCGATCGACGGCCAAGCGAAGCTCGCGCGTGCGATCGAGACGCTCACAGGCGCGCTCTTCCAGCGCCCACCGCTCATCTCGGCTGTCAAGCGGCAGCTGCGCATCCGTACGATCTACCAGAGCAAGCTCATTGAGTTTGACCAAGAGCGCAACCTCGGCATCTTCCACGTGAGCTGCGAAGCCGGCACGTACATCCGGACGCTCTGTGTCCACCTTGGGCTCGTCCTCGGTGTTGGCGGCCACATGCAAGAGCTCCGCCGTGTGCGTTCAGGCGTGCTCGGGGAAGCCGACTCGATGGTCACGATGCACGATGTGCTGGACGCGCAGTACCAGCTCGACACGTACAAGGACGAGTCGTACTTGCGCCGCATTGTGCGGCCGCTCGAAGTGCTGCTGACGACGTACAAGCGCGTCGTCGTGAAAGACAGCTCTGTGAATGCGATCTGCTACGGCGCGAAGTTCATGGTGCCCGGGCTCTTGCGGTTCGCAGACGACATTGACATTGGCGAAGAAGTGGTGCTGATGACGACCAAGGGCGAAGCGATTGCGGTCGGCATTGCGCAGATGACGACTGCGGTCATGGCGACGTGCGACCACGGTGTTGTCGCCAAGATCAAGCGCGTCATCATGGAGCGTGACACGTACCCGCGTCGTTGGGGGCTTGGACCCATGGCGCAGAAGGTCAAGGGCCTTGTGAAAGAGGGCAAGATTGGCAAGTTTGGCAAGGTGAATGAGAACACGCCAGCAGACGTGTCGGCGCTGTACAAGAAGGACGACGCGGCGACGACGAAGCCACGGATCGAGGAGGTCGTGGCCGTGAAAGCGGAGGAGGAGGACGAGGACGAGGATGACGAGTCGGCTCGGAAGAAGGCGAAGAAGGAGAAGAAGGAGAAGAAGAAGAAGAAGCGCGACGCGGCGGACGCTGCAGTAGCAGACGCGGGCGAATCGCCAGAGAAGAAGAAGTCGAAGAAGAAGAAGAAGAAGAAAGCGGCGAACGACAGCGACTCGGACTAAGACACCACACTCGCCCTAGCTGGCGCTGGAGAGTGGAAGCCTGGGTGAGGGTTGCGAGGCTGTCTTGCGTTCTCTTTATCCGCAAGTGTCGGAGCGAGCATCGAACCTGGGCGGCTGCTTCGTGTCTTCAATATATATCTACGTCCTGACTGTTTGTCACTCGCTGTCGCTTTGTGCACGGCACGTACACATGAATTGGGGAAAGCGTCAGGTCTTCTTCACGAGCACAACCATGGGTGGCATTGGTGGTAAACGCCATGTTCCAATATTTCGTACCTATACGAATGACTGGATGGGAAGCACTCAACAGTAACTGCAATTATTGTCACGGATTTCAATGCACACAGACGTGACGACACCAACGACACCATTGTTGCATGTCAGGGCCACAGACTGCGTTGGTGCTCACAAGGAGGTACAGTAGTAGAATCGAAGTCCTTCTTTTCTATTTCTATGGACGCGCAAACGTGCGAGCAGGAGAAGTGCGGGGGAGGGGCGAAAGCGCGCGCTGGCTAGTCATATTCCATGTCCTCATCAAAGTTGTCGTCATCGTCGTCGACCACTTCGTCCTTGCCGTCGTTGTTCGCGATCTCCGCCATCATCTTGGCAATGTCCTCTTCCTCCATCGCCTTCCACTGCTCAGGCGACGGGTCCGGGTACCGCGACAAGTACGGCAGCAGCGCCATCTGGCGCGAGACCTTGACCGCCTGCGCCAGTTTCCGCTGCTGCTTGGCCGTGAGCCCCGTGAAGCGACGTGGACGGATGCGGCCGTTCGGGGAGATGAAGAGACGAAGCAGCTCGACGTCCTGAGGATTGAAAGGGATACGCCAAGTGCGTCAGTGATCGCACATTGTAACGTCTCCAAGTTGAAAGCAAAGGATGGACGCACCAGAGCGAGCTCGACGACGTCCGGGTGGTTGGCGTTCACAAAGTACTTCCACGGCTTGTCTTTGCCCTTCGAGAACGGTCGTCGCTTCTCCGCCGGAAGCATCCAGTTGAGCATCTCGGGCGTCACACTGTCGGACCAAACACCACCCACACAGACACCACTCATTAGCCACGAGGACGCTAGTCTACTGCGGACACAGAAACACCCGACATAGCCGCTCCACTACTACGTACGCGTCGCCCTGGTCCCAGCCGCTGAACGGGTCCGGACCCTCCTTCTCCGTCTCCATGTCGCCGCCTTCTGCGAGGCTCAGGGACGTGTCGTAACCTGGCATCTCCTGCAATCCTCACCACCACGTCCACAGCCACACGTGAGCGTCTCTATGCTCTTCAGCAATAACCAGACCACGCACACGACTATGCGTCTCGCAATGACCAGAGCGTCAACGTACAATGTACAGACGGTCGTCTTCGAGCTCCTTGACCTCGCCGTCGCCATCCTCTTGGTCCCACTCAGCGACCTCACGCTCAAAGTTCTCGGCCCACTCTTCCGCGCTCATGTCGTCGTCGTCGTCGTCGTTGTCATCGTCGTCGTCGTCCTCCTCGTCGTACTCTTCAACGTCGAGGTCTTCGACCACAAAGTCGTCTTCGTCGTACTCGTCGTCGTCGTCAACCGCCTTGAGCTCCTCAGTGCTCAGGTACTGCACCTCGGGCGGGATCTCCGTAATGTCCGGCTCGTCGTCAAACTTGTCGTGCAGCGACGGCTTGTCCAGGCCTGCGTTTGTGTGCATCCGACATGTGCGCGTTCCTCTATAAGTCGCTAGTGGTTGCACGCAGACGAGCACGTTTCGTATGCTTAGGTATAAGCGACCGACGCACCCTTCTTGTCCTTCTTGGAGGAAAAGTGGCGGACAGCGATAGGCGAGCTACTGGGTGCCGCGCGGCTGCTAGCGAAGAGCAGCAGCGACGGCTGGTGCTGCTGTGCACTCGCGCGCAACAGCGCGGTCTTGAGCGCGCTGTTGCGGCTCAGCGCTGCGTTTGATGAGGCGGACGGACGGACGGAGATGGAGGAAGGGGGTGAGTTTGGTTTGTGAAGTAACACATGAGAGCGCCCGCAGAGAAACACAGAGAGATAGAGATAGAGCGATAGAGAGAGACGTACCGGAGAGCGCCGCGACGCACGGACGGACGAGCACGCGCACCATTGGCTTCCGCGTCCGCCACCTGCTGCTGCTTGAGCTGGAGCTGCTGGGGGATCCGATGGAATTCACTGGTGTGGCTGGCGGAGGCCACACGCCGACGCTGCGGGACGTTCGGGACGATAGGTTCCGAAAACAATTTATTGGGGACAAACCAAACGACTTTGAGGGGGGTTTGAGGTGGCATTGACATTGCACAAATACTCTCAAGTGAATTGCACTTAAAATTTAATTGCCTGTACACAACAATGCTGTGACAACATCATGCCACTGCTCCATTGGAGCACAACCACAACAGTCGGCAACGTCTCTTGGACGCACACAGAAGACCTCCATGCCCGACCACACGGCTGCTTCAAAATATGCAATTCGCGTTCACCCGTGCTTGAGCTTCCTCTTCCGCCTCCTCCTTTGCTTCCACTTCCTGCTGCTGCTACCGTCTGCGATCTCCTCTGTCCTGGTCGTCCTTGTCTTCTCGGTCTCCTTCACTCGTTCGATCGCTCGCTCGCATGGTGGCGGCGCCAGAGGAGCAGCTCTCGCTGGTGACGATCCCCGAATCCCCATATTCGCCCACTTGTGCATCCTCACGCATCGCGACAGAAGGAAGCGCCACACACACCCGCTCTTGCGCTCGCGAGTGGTGGGAGGCCGCCGTCGCCGTTCTCTCCGCTCCGTTCCCTGCTTTCTTGTGTCCGCTTCTCCACGCCTGCGTCCCGTTCCCTTGCTACTGCTCTCTCTCTGCTCTTCTGTTCCGCCTTCCTCTTCTTCTGGCTCATGGCTCTGTCCGCTCCCTTCGTCCGTCTTCCCGAGTCCACGCCCTCTCTTTGCTTGTACTAGGTCTCAGAGACGACGCAATCGTTCCCGACCGACTGGCTGGCTGCCCGACTGGCGATTAGCTTGAGGCTGCTGCCGCTTTCGACGCCGCCAGCACCTCTATTTTCCGCCACTTCTCCTCTTCTTTGTCCTTCTTCTCGCCCAGCGATTGCTCCTTCAGCGAGTACTCCTTCGCGCACTGGTCGTAGAGCGCCATGTCGTAGTCCATGTACAGCTTCAAGACGTTCTGCTCCGTCCATACAAGTCACCACACACACATCCATCCTGTCAGCTCACTCCCGACCAGCACTGTACGCACTACCCACCACTTTGCCCGTACCTGCGCGAGCCCCTCGACTGTCGTATTCCAGTGGCCGAGCGAGTTCCGGTGGAGCGGTCCGTAGATCACCGGGAGGATCAAGTGCGCGTTCTGCTTGCTCAAACATCCATTGTTCACGAGGTGCTCGTTGTTCCAGAGGAAGAGTGAGCGCTCCGAGACCTGGAAGTGCTGGCTGCCTAGCCACTTGGCGAACGCTTGGAAGAGCGGCTTGTGCACTTGAGCGAGCTGGTCGTTCCCCATGAGCTCGAGAATCTCCTCGAGCTCGTTCAGGAAGATCACTTGCTTCGACGAGCACGACCACGGCCAGAAGCGCAGGATGCCTTGGATGATCGGCACTGCCGTCTCTGGGTCTTTCTCTACGTACTGCGTGATGCAATAAGACAGCTGCTGGTGGTACATCGAGACGCACTTGGGCTTGTGCAGCGGCACGAGCGCGCGCACGAGGAACTGCAAGTGCTCGGCCTTGAGCGGCATCGCAAAGCCGTTGATGATACTGCCGAGGATCTCGAGCAGCTCGCCGACGCCGTTGTGGCGCTCCGTCTCGTACACGAAGCGGTAAAACACGTTGCTGATCGCTTTGCGGATGAACGACCGGTGCGACATGAACTTGCCGTAGATGCGATGCAAAATGGTCTTGAGGTAATCTCGCTCGCGCGGGTCTTCGCTGTCGAACAGCTCGATGATCGACAAGCAGAACTTCTGGTCCACAAACTTCTTTGCGACCTACGAACCACGTTCAACTTGTCAGTCTCACCCGAGTCCCCACTGTTCATTCCACCAGCTTCACCCGTCCGTACCTTTGCGTTCACCTCTCCAGACACGATAAAACGCAAAAAGAATTCATATACAACTTGGAGGTGCGGCCACGACGCTTCGAGCACGGGCTCGTCCTCTTCCGGGTCAAAGTCTTCCGTTTGCGGCGGCAGCGAGCGGCAAATGTTCGCCGACTAGAGAGAGCGCACACGTCCCGCGTCAATACAGACAAGTCTCGTTGCAACAACACTGCAACTCCAAGAGAACGCAGCAAGAAGACGCACCACCATGGCCATGATGTCTGGCATCAGCGCCTCGGTAAAGATCTTCTGCCCGCCAGGGTTGTTCACGTAATCCACGAGCTCCAGCAGCGTCTGGCGCTTCAAGTCCTTGCCCCTGTCTCCCCATACACGACCCGAATCAGCATCCACGAGTGCGTGGGCCCACTGTCGGCTCCATGGTACAAGACGCACCGCTTGTCGGACGTCGGGTCGTCAAAGTTAAAGATCACAGAGCAGAGCTCGAGCTTCTGCTGGAAGAGCGCCTAGAGTCGACCACACCAGTCGTCATAAAACGTACAACAACACACTGTGAGCGACACTGCCGGTATCAACCAACTGCCACGCAAATTAGCTGCGTCAGCGCACCTCTCGCCGCTGGAGCGACGTGTCTTTCAAGTGCGGGAGGTCCTTGAGCGCTTGGATCTTCTGGTTCCGCGCCAAGAACGACCGGCGGCGCTCGCGCTTCGGCAGCGACACGTCCGAGCGCGCGACTTCGCCGACTGGCGAGCCGGCGCCGACGCTGAGCGCGCCGCTGCTGCCTCCATTCATGCTGGTCGCTAGTTTCGGACCGTCCACGTCCATTCGGTCAGGAGAAGGGACTCCCAAGTGCTCGCCGGTGTTACTAAGTTTGCGTTTCACGGTTTGGAGCATGCCCTTCATCGCGTTCTGGGCCGCGCTCGCTGCGTTCTCCTCGCCAACTCGCACTCGCTCGAGTACCAGTGCGGAGGAGGAGGGGGTGGAAGGTGGTCGAATGAAAGATCCAAGAGGTCGGTCGCTGTGATGACCATCCCCCCGTCACGACACACGCCACATACATACATACATATGTGTTAGACACACATGCGCCAAGTAATACAGCCACAAAAGCACGCACGCTTGGACAGAGCGATAGAGGGGAAGACAGGCGGACGGAGGGGATCTCTCTCTCTCTCTCGCGCGCGCGCGCTCTCTCGCTTCCCACACCCACAAGCACTCACTCACACCCGCACACACGCCACACCTATAAATCACGACGACGCGCACCTGCTGCTGCTGCTACGAGGTCAGCGGTCGCTTCGAGTGCGTCGCCCGCCCCTGCTCAACTCGCCTGCGGTGTATGTGCGGCTTGCGCGTTCTTTCTTTAGTGCTTGCTGGTCCTGCTTGTGTGAGCAGGGTGAGCGGTGTCCCCCTTTTCTCTTGGCGGTTGGACTGCTCCAAGTCGTTTGCGCTACAAACTTTCTCCCCTCGCTTTATCGCTTGCGGATGGGAATCGCTTTCCACAGGTCGTTACTAATACCATGTGGTCCACATGGAATCTTATGAAAGTCGACTTTTGCAAAACAAATTCGTATAATTCGAGGCAAGCAAACAAATGGGCACGCGACTTCATGACCAAGGGCAGCTTTTGGATCGTCGTCGCTTGGCGCTCTCACACACAAACCACTGCGGCGCCGCAATTCCAACTTATTGTAAATGTACATCGGGGTCTCACTTTTGGGCAGTAGGAAAGCCCTCTCAGTTGCAAATCAGGAAGTAACAAAAATGCGGCCATTGTTGATGGTGATTGGTCAAAAACCAGATCCACAATTAGCTGGTGCTCATGTTTTCAGCCGCGAATTCAGATCCACAATTACAATATAGCTCAGCTAATTTAGCTGGTACTCATGTTTTCAGCCGCGAATTCAGTTAATTACCACAGCAGACATAACTCTCAATTGAGGCACCTTGAAACAAAAGTATCCTTATGGCGTTTTTGAAGTTTTCAATGACGCATACTATGATAAACTTGAGTTTCTTGGCTTCCCATTCAGCTTTTCAGAATGAAAATCGGCCAAGTAGAACTCGAGATATCAAGCTTAAAAAAATCTATCTTCAAAATGTAATTATTTAAAAAATTGCGAATCTAATGTGGGGGAAATTCAGCATTACAAAATGAGGTGGATGGTGCGGAGATGCTGTCCCAGGACACCTCTAAATACGGATTTTCCGTTCTTGCGAACTTTCGTGAAACGATACTATCCTTCATGATTCTCATACATAACCCGATTATATCCTTAACCCCCCAAACTCCAACGTTGGATCTGGCAACATGCGGAAATTGCACATGTTGGAGCTTCAACATATTAATAAATGAAATGGCTCGGAAAAACCATTTGATACAAACTCCAAGTCAAAAGCAGATTTGCACAAAAAGGTCGCTCAACAATTTCGACTCAAATGCACAGGGTTAAGTAAGAGAGAGAGCAAAGCCGCGACAACTGTGGGACGTGATGAGAGAAAGGAAAACGACAAACACTCCGCATGGCACCAGAGCCACTTATCCTGTTCGAGTTTGCCCTCATTCCTTTCCAGACGACCGACTCGACATCGGCTGTGCCAGCTCGGGCTGCCAACGCGGGCAAGGCAACCGCACCGCCGAGTAAAAGTGCGTCAACGTTCGTGCTGCTTTCGAAAGCTAATTAAGAGTGTTGTCTGTTGTGGGAACTGTAAATGCATCAATGTTGAGAATGTTGTCCATTGCAGACTTGAGTAGCAAGATTAATTATATTTGAAAATAATATCTACTATAGTGATACGTGCAACATCCTCAATAGCGACCACTACACCAATCAATACCTGCTCAAACACATCACATGGCCACTGTGACAATTTACTTGAACGAGAGCCACTCACTCCCCACACCAATTTAATACCCTCTCAACTGCAAGAACGCAGTGAAGGTGGCACGATACATAATTTCCATACATTAATGAGTTTTTGCCCAAGCACATTCCTTTTTTGGATTTTATAAGGTTTCAAAACCATTTTAAATTAAAATCGTCAATGTTTGTAAGAAGATACCCATTTTGGGGCCATTTTTATGCTGTTGTCTAGAACGTCACAGGTCTGTTCTCACATCGCCGCAGTAATTGACCATTCGAAAGACCGTGTAAAAGTGAGGGTGTACATCCGAGCATTTGCTGATTGGAGTGTTTGCGAGTTCATGGTGACACCTTCAAAAGGTTGGCTTTTATTTTGAAAATACAATCTATAGTATGCGATATTTAATATTATAGTCATAATGACGAAATTGTCTTGAATAAAGTATCTAGAATCAGTTTCTCGTAGGAAATTCTTTATCCGTCTGGCTGCGATCTTGCCAGAAAAAAGACACTTACGGCTAAAGAAGATTTTTACTATGCTTAATATCTTAACCCCTCTACTACCAAGAATTTTGCACTCGTGGCATCTTGTTTTTGGGCAAGATATCGATTGATTTGTAGTTTGTGTAGTGCCATAAACTAGCCGGAGGGATTCCACGAAGTAATCAATAGTATTGAAATGTTATCTTTAATATTTTCTGTGTTTTTTCAAAAATACTCAAGATATGCTTTTCGCCACGGGACAGCAATGCTGTTGAATACAAGATATCTCTCGGCCGAGTCAGAAATAGTCCCGATTTCGTGCGTGTAATCACTGATTGCGTTACCCGAAACTCAACAAAAGCCCAACAAACAAGCTCAATTCGACGGTGTAAACAAGAGGCTCGTGACGAGGACCTCCCCGAGCACGCGTCGATAACCAATCAAAAGCAACAACTCAGCCACAGCACGCGGTGACATCCCACTCACGAAAAGCTGGAGCAGGCGACGTGCACGTGTGCTCACAACCGAATCAGCGACGTCAAGCACACTCGCAAAGCCTCTCTTTCGCTCACTACGCACTCACAAGTCATTCACAGCCACCATGCGCTCACCACGCCCGCGCCGCGCGCTCACCACGCGCTCACACACCACACTGACCCACCACACACTCACCATGCGTTCTCCATACCCTCACCACACACTTCCTCACCACGCAGAGCCGCCACACAGCTCGCAGAGCTACCACACATCACGTTGATCCTCATCGCGCTCATCATGCCCTCACCGCGCGCTTGCACACAACACAGAGCCACTTGCATACCGCTTAGATCCACTTGGCACACAGCACTATCGCCACTCATGCACAGCAACCACGTAGAGCAACCATGAACCCACCACGCACTCAGAGTCACAACAAACTCACCACTCACTCACAACCAGAGTCGCACTGCCCGAGTTCACACACACTGACGCACTGAGCCACTCAGAAACGAGTCTCAACAACTGCATTGAAAAACGTAGAACCCTCAGCTATCACTCAGACGCGGAGAGCTCCTCGACCCTTGTACAAGTCGTGATTCGGCAGTAGCTCGCCGCGTCTTGATTATCGTCTCTAGATTCGAAGGGAGCCGTCGCCCATAATCAAAGCCCTCGTTCCAGAGCTCATAGCACGTGCGCAAGCTGGCGCTGGGGTCTCGGGCCTTGGTACAAAGCCACAGCTTTGCGCTGCCCTCCAAGCATGCTTCACAAAAGAACGATGTAGCGTACGAGTTCTCCCTCGCCTTCCTCCGCAAGAGGGAGCACACCTTGCACGTCCTCTGTCGTCGCTTTCTGGTCATGACGTCGCCGCGCCACTCGTCTGTGAGCGTGGCTGTATGCGTGGAATACGGAGCCGTTCTCGTCTTTGCGAGCGGCGTGTCTGTGGTGCTGAGAGGAGCGATCTCTTTCAAGTCGCGCGCAGTCACGCCCAGCAGCTGCTCCTGGAGCGTCGTCATTAAGTCCGCCCGTTTCATCGGTCGCGAGCCCGCGTCCTTGCGGCATGCTGTGTACGTCACAAAGCTGTTTACGACCGCGAGGTTGACGAGGCCCAAGTACAGAGACTTACAGTATTTCATGCAGCGATTTTGTAGTTGCAGGGAATACCTCTGGAGCCTGAGCTGGTCATGGCGATCGATGCCGTCCATCAGCTCGTGGTAGTCCTTGACCAGATTTGGGCATGGCACCGTGTCGACGTCGCGTCCACTGCGACGCGATACACTTGATGCAGCGCCAGGCGCTCCGGTACTGAGGAAGTGGACGGGCGTTGTGTTCATCCAGCTGAGTGCGATCACGGCAGGCGTGTCTTCAGCCCTCGCCATCTTGAAGTCGCCTCGTTGCACAGTACGCGGGTCGACGGCGGCTTTGCAGCAGCCGATCCGGCTCATCCTGACGGTGCCGCCAGCGCACAGCTGCATCGCCAGCAGCTGGAGGAACAGCGCCACAGACGTATAGAAACGGCCGACGACAATGGCGCGCCATGCTGGCGTTGCGGACGCGAGGATGTGGCGCAGGTTGCGGACCACAGCAGCTGGACCAGTTTTGTTGTTGGCGCGCGCTCCTGGTAGATCGGTCACTGTCTGCTTCGCACCAAGGTAGAATTCAAAGCTACAAGATATCAATGTCACGTCGTCACATCTTGTATCACATCTTGTAGCACATCTTGTTGAACGACAGAGGTTGCAGATCAGACTCATCTGTAGCAGTACGACGAGTTCGCGTCACAAGCCATAAACAGCTTGGTGCTCCAGCAGTGGGGCTTGTCGGGCGTATAAGTCCGGGTCGGGATGCGCCGCAAGCTTGACGGGAGTACGCCTTCGTTAAAGCTAAAGCGCGACATGAGAGTCCACGCGTTCAAGAACGTCTTCTGTAGAATTTGAATGATCTTGCGCACTTTCCACGCCTTTTCGGTTGTGTCGTTGCGGCGCTCGTTGTCGCAGAAGTGCAAGTTGCGAAGGATCTCATTGAACCTGTTCCTTCACATGTAATTCCCGAACGCGCCGACTAGAAGCGCTCCGCTCCACTTCAAAGACCAGTGGTGGTAGATGCCGCGGGTCTGCGGGCAGATGACGTTGACCATGAGAAGCGCGACCACCTTGAGGATCTCATGCGGCTCAATCCGCGAGCTGTGACGGAGGCGGGTCTTGATCTCGCGCACGTGCTCGACCACAACACTTAGATCAAGCGCTTGCTTCTTCCGCTGCTTTGCCTGCACCTCTTGCGCGCGCGGCTCCAGCTGCTGAAGCCTGTACCTGTTGGTGTCGGCCGCGATCTCGGCCTAAAGCGCGATCGAAAAAAGAGCAGAGAGAGAGAGAGGTGAGTTTGCTGCCTTCCGTGTCTCTTCTGTCGGCCGCCCATTCGTGCTTGTCATGCCTGGGTGCTCGTCGCTACGAGACTCGAACGTGGACGAGGGTGCCGCCCACTGCATGCGACGTAACGCGTCCTGGTTCATCACGCCGGATTCGACTCTTACTGTCCCTCCGATGGCGTTCATAAACGCCTCGGTCACACGCTCCTCGATCTCCTCCGTGTAGTCGTAGCCATCAGCATAATCTGCAGCGGTGAGCGAGATGATCTCGTCGGTTGCGCCGGTCTCGCCAACCAGGTCCTCCTTGACACTGCAGTCAGAGTCGTAGTCGGCGAGAACCTCATGCTCACCGAGCATGTTTACGTCGTCGTCTTTGAACACCGGCGTAATTCGGCTCACAATGTTCGTCGTCTCCTCCTCTGAGTCTGCGTCGGAGTCGTCACGTGCTGGAGCTGAAGTGGGCAGTGGTGGAGTGACTGCTGGCGAGTAGTCGCGAGACTCGCTGTCACTGCCAAAAAGTTCAGCAAGCGACCGCTGCACGTCGGTGGTTGGGCGCTGCACGTCCGTCGCAGCAAGCGCGTGAGTCACATCTGGCACGTCGGTGCCGGCGTCGTCACTTGAGGGTCCTTGGTAGCTCTGTAGGTCGCTCTCGTCCCCGGTCCTTGGCGGCTCGCGCGAGGAAACTGTCGGCGAGGTGATGAGACACACAACCTCAGAGCTCGAGCCGCTGTCTGCGTCCGGGCGTGCAGTGTCTGCACTGTCGCCTGCTCGGGTGTCGACGTCCGAGCATGCAGTGTCTCGCTGTCGCCGGCTAGGCTGTCGGTGGCCACACGCGTCAGAAGAAGCAATCGTCTGACAGCTCTGTCGCCGCTCGTCTGTGTGTCCACCTGCTCCACCGTCGGGATCGGTGAGTCGTCGTGGCTCGTCGGTTGTCAAGGCTGCTCCACCGCCGGGCTCGGTGGCTCGTCTTGGCTTGGTGGCTAGTCCTGGCTGTACGGAAGTCGCTTGCGGACGCTTCGTACGCGCTGCCGCTCGGCGGCGTGCTGTCGCCACGAGCAGACATATCGCTCCCGTCCTCCAGCGCTTTCAAATACGCCACAACAGCGTCCTTGCCCACGATGTAGTCCTGTCCCTCGATACCTTGCGCCGAGCTACGAGGAGCAATGTATAGCCAGCGCATCTCAAGCGCGCCGGCTCCGCGGTCCATCCGTCTCGTCGGAGGGGAACCCACGCTGCGCTGCAAGGATCACGATGTGTCAGGCTCGCACGCGACGTCACAAAGACAGAGCCAAGCCCACTCGCTTACTTGAACTCCGTCCGCTTGCGGAATACCGGGTCCAGAGTCGCCGCGAGGCTGTTGCGCGGCTCAGTCTTGGACTGTTGATCCTTGCGCTTGTTTCGTCGCAGCTCCATCTTCGCGGTCGTTTTGTAAATGCACAGGCAGTTTGAGAGAGGATGGCACCTCAGCCACTCATCCGCCTCGAACACAAATCACGGAAGATGCGACCAGGCGTCCGTTTTTACGCCCGACGTCGTGTAAAAACTGGGCTGCTTTCTCGTGACCTGATCTCACCGCCAGTTTTTCGACTTTTCTGAAAAAACATCTTGCTTTCAGTTTTTGCCAATTTCTGTCCATACAAAACGTTAGAGAGGCGGCCGATATCCTGTCTTATACAAGATTAAAACAGACGTATCTTGTATTACACAAGATTGGTAATAGAGGGGTTAAGAACCACAACAACCTAGATAGTGAAACTTTGGTGAGCTTCATCAAATACACTGGCAAAGATGTCCTGCAAGTTTGAGCCCAATCGACAAAGGACGAGTGGAGTTAGCACTTTTGACTGCATGCTCGAGGGTTCACTTCTTACTGACATTGATGATATAATTTATTTGAAGTATGAGGTTTCAAAACCAATTTGAGAACGTTAAATACATCAAAGAGCTGTTAAAAACGTAACATTTAGTCATTTTTAACATACAGTTTGTTATTAACGGTTCTTGACATGTGTTCCAAGTTCAGTCACACTAACAGTTTCACTTCCCTTTGTGGTGCTGTAACTGTGTGTTGCCTGTAGCTGGTGCTCACGTTTTCAGCCGTGATTCCAGGCTTTGAACGTGTTGTCTGTTGTGGGAACTGCAAATGCTGTTCAGAAGCGATGCTCGTTTCCACAACATACAACACGATCATAAATTTTGTTTTTCGGTATTTTGCAAAATCTCCGATGTTGGTCACCTGTTGAGAGTATTGTCCACCGCAGACTTGAGTTAAAATATCAGTACATCACTACGATGCCGTGCCTGAAGCCCGGGGAAGCTCTGAAATAGGGGTGGGTTGAATCTGTTCGCTTTCTTTTTATGTTCTTTAAGACTCAAGCCCTTGAGTCCGTAATCTAATCAATCGACGATCATTATATGTACGCGATTCGGTGGTGGTAGGTTATATCGTCCGATAATACAAGGGCATGAATGTGGTGAAAGAGAAATTTAAATCAAATGTAACCGGATTTCTGCCGAGAACAGACATTTCTCTACTAGGGCTGAAATTGTCTTCTCTTCCCGAACGAGCAAC